>OY992889.1:9415025-9452525 GCA_963921405.1 Cepaea hortensis | reverse complement strand
CCTACTTCTTATTCTCTTCTTCTCCACCACCTCCTCCTCATTGTCTACCAATAGAACACCGACCCCCAACCAACTCCAGCCAAGCCTCTTGTAGACGGTTCACGTTACGTGAGATTGTGCTGTTACAGTTTATGGGATCTTGTAGGCTGTCTCACACCAACCCTTCTGTGTCGTCTATGGGATGCTCCCAGACTGTCTCACGCCAACCTTCTGTGTCGTCTCTTACAACATGTATGGCCAACTAGGATTACCATTCCTTGCATCCCGTTGTGTCTGACGTCGTGAAAATACCGAAAATATCTCGGGAAGCCACAATGACTAATCTAAATAGTTTTACAGGAAATAAATCACAGAGATAAAGTGCACATTAGACAGATCCATATGTACTCCGATCTCCTACTTAACATCTCCGCCAATGTGTATCGACTGGTCATACCGTTCTGTGTTGGTTAACCAAATGTTTTGTGCTCTTGATAAAATGTCCATGTCTGGCGCCATCTTTCTCACTCTCCCATCTGCGTCACTCTTGATAAGGAAGCAGATTTCCAATTGTCCTTAAAGTCATCCATTCGTTCCGCGTTTCTTACGGCGCTGATTAAGTCTTGTCCATCCATTGCTCTTCCCTCCTCAATCATCGCTTTGTCCACCAACCTATAGACTTGTTACCTTTCGCGTCTAATTAGCCGGGCATATAGATGAACGTAAGTTGGACCAGGTGTATGTGCTCAGTGTCGAGCCATTCATTTCGTATGAGACCAATCTGAATCTTCTTGAGCATGTTCAGTGAGTCACCCAATATAAATGCGTGTGAGAACTTCAGCATGGCGCGTCAATCTTAGAATTGGCTACTGCCATTGTTTCCATTGTGAGGCTGCTTGTTATCACAATAAAGGCACCACTTGTTTCCTTGGCAGTTTTACATTTCGAGCTTGCAGAGAATATCCATGTACTCCGCTTGCACGGAACTAAAGATCCGCCCTTAAGCACCACTGCCTCGCTCTCTTCAGTGTGTCCATCTATTAGCTCTTTGACTTCAGTGTCCACTACTGCCGGATCTCGCCCTCTGAGACTTCCGTACAGAGTTTTGTTGACAGAGATTGTAGGATGGGTTTCTTCTGGTACTGTTGCCCAAGATTGATGTCTGTGAGTCGGCATACTGGTGAGAGCTTCTTCAGCATGTCCCATCTATGGTTCGCTCTTCTTTTACCGATTTCTTGAGCTTTTTGGTTTGTGAGGATAGTATTATCAAGATGTACAGGAAGTACTCAATGATAGAGAGTATCAGAGCCTGGACAGAATCACATGTATTCGCTGTACACATAAACAGATATTCGAAAAGAAGACAATGTCCAATTTTAAAAGACAGACTGAAACTAGCACTGTCGAAGAACCTACCAGACTGTCAAAAATTCTAATAGATTGTCAAAGTACTTACTAGATTGTCAAAGGAGTTACCAGACTGTCAAATACATTACCATACTGTCAAATATACTACCAGATTGTCAAAGATCCCAACAGATTGTCAAAGATCCCACCAGATTGTCAAAGATCCCACCAGACTGTCAAAGATTCCACCAGATTGTCAAAGATCCTACCTGAAACAGAGCAATCAACCGACGGGCTCTCGTCAGATCCATCCCCGCAGTGATCCACCCCGTCACACATGAGCTCCTGGTCTATACACAGCAGGTTACGGCACAGGAAATCGAAATACCCGGGACACTCATCTCCACCTGGTGGAGACAAGAACACAACAGATAACATTAGTTCATCCCATGTTGTGGAGACAAGAACACAATAGATAACATTAGTTCATCCCATGTGGTAGAGGCAAGAACACAACAGATGATATTACTTCATCCCATGTGGTGGAGACAAGAACACAATAAATAACATTAGTTCATCCCATGTGGTAGAGACAAGAACACAATAAATAACATTAGTTCATCCCATGTGGTAGAGACAAGAACACAATAAATAACATTAGTTCATCCCATGTGGTAGAGACAAGAACACAATAAATAACATTAATTCATCCCATGTGGTAGAGACAAGATCACAATAGATAGCATTACTTCATCCCATGTGGTAGAGGCAAGAACACAATATATAACATTAATTCATCTCATGTGGTGGAGATGAGAACGCAACAGATAACATTACTTCAACCCATTTGGTAGAGACAAGAGCGCAACAGATAACATTACTTCAACCCATTTGGTAGAGACAAGAACACAACAGATAACATTACTTCAACCCATTTGGTAGAGACAAGAACGCAATATATAACATTACTTCATCCCATGTGGTAGAGACAAGAACACACAAAAATATCATTAATTCATCCCATGTGGTAGAGGCAAGAACACAACATATAACATTACTTAAACCCATTTGGTAGAGACAAGAACACAACAGATAACATTACTTTATTCCATCTCCTGGAGACAAGAACACAATATATAACATTACTTCATCCCATGTGGTGGAGACAAGAACACAACAGATAACATTACTTCATCCCATGTGGTGGAGACAAGAACACAACAGATAACTACTTCATCCCATGTGGTGGAGACAAGAACATAATAGATAACATTACTTCAACCCATTTGGTAGAGACAAGAACACAACAGATAACATTACTTTATTCCATCTCCTGGAGACAAGAACACAATATATAGCATTACTTCATCCCATGTGGTAGAGACAAGAACACACCAGATAACATTACTTCATCCCATGTGGTGGAGACAAGAACACAACATATAACATTACTTCATCCCATGTGGTGGAGACAAGAACACAACATATAACATTACTTCAACCCATTTGGTAGAGACAAGAACACAACAGATAACATTACTTTATTCCATCTCCTGGAGACAAGAACACAATATATAACATTACTTCATCCCATGTGGTAGAGACAAGAACACAACAGATAACATTACTTCATCCCATGTGGTGGAGACAAGAACACAACATATAACATTACTTCAACCCATTTGGTAGAGAGAAGAACACAACAGATAACATTACTTTATTCCATCTCCTGGAGACAAGAACACAATATATAACATTACTTTATTCCATCTCCTGGAGACAAGAACACAATAGATAACATTACTTCATCCCATGTGGTGTAGACAAGAAAGCAACAGATAACAATACTTTATTCCATCTCCTGGAGACAAGAACACAATATATAACATTACTTCATCCCATGTGGTGGAGACAAGAACACAACAGATAACATTACTTCATCCCATGTGGTGTAGACAAGAAAGCAACAGATAACAATACTTTATTCCATCTCCTGGAGACAAGAACACAATATATAACATTACTTCATCCCATGTGGTGGAGACAAGAAAGCAACAGATAACATTACTTCATCCCATGTGGTAGAGACAAGAACACAAAAGATAACATTACTTCATCCCATGTGGTGGAGACAAGAACACAACATATAACATTACTTCAACCCATTTGGTAGAGACAAGAACGCAACATATAACATTACTTCAACCCATTTGGTAGAGACAAGAGCGCAACAGATAACATTACTTCAACCCATTTGGTAGAGACAAGAACACAACAGATAACATTACTTCATTCCATGTGGTGGAGACAAGAACACAAAAGATAACATTACTTCATCCCATGTAGTGGAGACAAGAACACAAAAAAATATCATTAATTCATCCCATGTGGTGAAGACAAGAACACAACATATAACATTACTTCAACCCATTTGGTGGAGACAAGAACACAACAGATAACATTACTTTATTCCATCTCCTGGAGACAAGAACACAATAGATAATATCGTTTCTTTCCATTTGGTTGAGACAAGAACACAAAAGATAACATTAGTTCATCTCACATGGTGTAAACAAGAACACAATAGATAACAGTGCTTCACACCATCTGGTGGAGACAAGAACATAACAGATAACATTACTTAATCCCCACCTGCTGAAAACAAGAACGTAAAAGATAACATTACTTAATCCCCACCTGCTGAAAACAAGAACATAACAGATAACATTACTTAATCCCCACCTGCTGAAAACAAGAACATAACAGATAACATTACTTAATCCCCACCTGCTGAAAACAAGAACATAACAGATAACATTAATTCACCCCCACCTGGTGTAGACAAGAACGCAAAAGACTTTGAATATAACACCCATACACTTCCATATATGCTGAGAGAGTCTGGATACTTAAGTAAAATGTACGAAGGCCACAGGTCGTTCTGTTGACTAATAAACATGTACGCTACCACAGAATATAACGCATGTGAGTCTCCGTGGCGAAGTGGTAACCCTTACGCCTCGCGAACCGAAGGTAGTGGGTTCTATTCAGAGCATCGTAGCTCGGTTCACGAGTGCCATTTTCTCAGAGACTCATGGGGGTCGTCGCTGGAGCTACAGAGTTCGTGCTTTGTGCAAAGCTTTCGGCATGCCACCCTGTGGAAAGAGACCGAGCCATATGGGATAAAACCCGATGCAATGAAGTAGATCCTCTTGTTCTTGAAACGCTTGAAACCCTATATTTAAATAGATGTTATTTCCACTGTTCTCATGAGATGCGAATCTCTTTCTTTGTCTACAAAAAATTAGTCTCTCGTCTCGGCCTCCGTAATAAAATCTGCATAGCTCATTACAATGCAAAGAAGACCAAGGATAGACAGAAAAATCAATTAGCAAGTCCTACAAGAGGTAAATGAAAACCGCAAACTGATTAGAGAAATTAGACGTAGAGAGTTAAACTTTTTGGTCACTTTATGAGAAATACTGGCAAGATTGAGGGGAAAGGAACAAGTGGAAGGCAGAGAAGGAAATATCTAGTTGGCTTGACCACATGGCATGGCCGGAACAAGAACACAGAGGTAATCCACTACTCTAGTGATCGTGTGATATGGCAAAACATGACCGCCCACAATTACCGGCATGGCACATAATGAATAATAGTTCATTTATTCTGACTATGGTGTTTTTATCATTTTTTTTTTTTTTCGGTTTATTTCCATGTTTTTATTTTCTGGTTTGTTTGCACAGCTTTCGTGAATCGCTTACTAGGAGTTATAATTTCTTAATGTATGTACATGTTAATATTTAATGTTTGACTTCCGTTGTATGAGATCTATCCCGTATGTTCTTTCTGGGTGGGATACATTTTTAACGCATTAATTCCCATACGAGATACCGCGATAGATATTGCGTTTGGTTCCATCAAATTGCACAAATATTTTCATGTTTAGACTAACGAATATATTTGTTTTTCCGTTCAACTTCGGCCGGAGCTGGGAAAAGCTGTCGTAGGCCCGTGGACCACATGGAGTGTGCATCTCACAGTGATATTTGTAGACGGGCATTCAGCCGTTCTATAGAAATAACATGCACGACTGTTTACCTCAGTGTTTCCCAACCTTTTTTGTACCGTGCCCCACTTAAGCCTTTCTAAAATTCATATTGCCCCCCTCCACCGCCCCATGCCCCCCCCCCTCAACAAATACATTATTTTTAATATTCAAAAATTGAAATGTTCACTAAAGAAACTTGAATGATAGGTTTTAGGAAGAAATCACTAGGTAATTATTGAGCAAACACAGTAAGTAAATTTTCAAAACATATAATGGAGAACTGAAATTCAAGTACAAAATAATTTTAATGAAAGATTTTTCTATATTATTTTAATTATTAGTAATTATTTATTATTCAAATTTAGTGAGATCCTTGCGCTTGATGCTTGCTGCAAAGAGATCTTATGTTAGGTTCCAATTTAGTTAACTTCAGTCTCAAGTCTCCCCGTTTTGTTATATTCAGCCGATTTCTTCCATTTTCGAATTGCCCCCCATAACAGTCAAATTGCCCCCCTGTGGGGCGTGGGCCCCACGTTGGGAAACACTGGTTTACCTGCTTTCCAGGATGTGTGCACGGCAATTAATTGATGACAAAAACAAAAAACTTTCGCTGACACGTGAATGGAGCGTGGTTTGTGTTCAAGTTGTCGATTCTATCCAGTATGAATGTAACACATTAGGTTAATTAGTTTTTTTTTAACACATATTCGGTGTGAGTATAACATAACTTCAAATAGTTTCAGGACTATTTTAAGTATGGGTATATCATTATCATATCTTTAATTAGTTTCTTAACCATAACCAGTATGAGTACACCATAACTTTAAATAGTTTCTTACCCACATTCAGTATAAGTGTATCATACCTTGAAATAGTTTGTTTACTATATCCAGTTTGAGTATTTCATAACTTTAATACCATTTTCTACATTGTTATTATTATCATCAGCAAGTGACCTGTCACCTGACGTGGGCGATCACGATGTAAGAAAGCAGTGTTACATAGTAGGTGATTTTGTAAACAGATTTTACTTAGAGGTCGACTTGGCTGAAAATATTAAAGAGCACGCGCTAAAACTTCCAGTGCGCTGATGACTGGGTACCGGGTTTATTCCACACATCGCTTATTTGGACTTAATGTGACTTCTCGTCCTTGACTTTAGACGTAAATTACAAGTATCTCGGAAGTCGGTGTGGGTCCACCTGATGGCGAGGGACACTGGTAAAAGGGAAAGCTGATTCGCGAGTATAAATCAGTCCAGTCCACTCCCTAGATGTAGTAGTAGTAATAGTAGCAGTAGTA
Organism: Cepaea hortensis; assembly: GCA_963921405.1. Lineage (NCBI taxonomy): Eukaryota > Metazoa > Mollusca > Gastropoda > Stylommatophora > Helicidae > Cepaea > Cepaea hortensis. The sequence goes on along the minus strand of OY992889.1, from coordinate 9,445,846 downwards.
GTAGTAATAGTAGTTGTTGTTGGTGTTGTTGTTCTTTGAGTTGTTGTAGCAGCAGTAGTAGTAGTAGTAATAGTAGTAGTATTATTAGTAATAGTAGTTGTTGTTGTTTTAGGTTATGTAGCAGCAGTAGTAGTAAAGATAATAGTAGTAGTAGTAGTAGTTACTGGTAGTAGTAGTAATAGTAGTAGTAGTAGTAGTAGTAGTAGTAGTAGTAGTAGTAGTAGTAGTAGTAGTAGTAGTAGTAGTAGTAGTTGTTGTTGTTGTTGTTGTAGTAGTAGTAGTAGTAGTAGTAGTAGTAGTAGTAGTAGTAGTAGTAGTAGTAGTAGTAGTAGTAGTAGCAGTAGCAGTAGCAGCAATAGTAATAGTAGTAGTAGTAGTAGCAGTAGTAGTAGTAGTAGTAGTAGTAGTAGTAGTAGTAGTAGTAGTAGTAGTAGTAGTAGTAGTAGTAGTAGTAGCAGTAGCAGCAATAGTAATAGTAGTAGTAGCAGTAGTAGTAGTAGTAGTAGTAGTAGCAGTAGTAGTAGTAGTAGTAGCAGTAGTAGTAGTAGTAGTAGTAGTAGTAGTAGTAGTAGTAGTAGTAGTAGTAGTAGTAGTAGTAGTAGTAGTAGTAGTAGTAGTAGTAGTAGTATCAGCAGCAGCAATAGTAGTAGTTGCATATAATGTGGACTACGGTGGAGATGACAGCCAGCGTGCGAGAGAAAACTAAAAGATATGACTCGGCTAAACCAGGGCACACAGGGACAGACGTCCCTGGGGAAGATGACCAACTGACCCCAGAATTTACCTGCAGTGACGTTTTTGACGGCCGTGTACATGAATGACAACTTGTCCGTGCTGTAGAACCCGCCCCGCAGGCGCACGTACAGCCCCTCCTGGGACGTGTACGACATGTGTATGTCTGTCAGGTTTCTGGCCGTGAATCGTGCTACTAGAGGTGACTCGGAGCTACCGCCACTGCGGATGTCTAAGGTGTTCCTTCGACCATACTGCAGCCAACCTGGAAAATTTGTGTGAAAGTTACTTGTATATCTTGTACAGGAAGTTGCAATCACTCCCAACATTTATGGCGGTTTGTGATTTACTACGCAATTGTTTATGTTTATTAATTTGTCATTGCTTTCTGAACGACCGACGCTCATACCATTGTTATAGATCAACGCTGCTTCTAAATCGCCTGCAGATTATTTCGAACACTGCATGACAAGTATTCTTAAGGGCTAAACAGGGCCAATCCTGATGTAAGGAAGCGAATCATGGGAAATTAGGAGACAAGTGAGAAATTATGTGGAAGCTGCGGAGATGTGGTTTTATAGAAGAAATAAGAACACGGTGGGTGAACAGAAAGGGCTGTCTGAAAGAAGTAAAATCACAAAGAGAACTGGTTACTCACATCGGAAGAAGATAGTCACATTCCTTGGGCATGTCATGAGAAGGGGAACGCTGGAGAATGTCGTCACAACGGGAAGGTTGGGGGGGGGGGGAGAGAGGTAGGGGGAGACCAAGAGAGAAGACGCTGGACAATTTGACATCAATGTATGGAGGAATTTAATTAAGACCAACAGGTGGTCATATACCAACAACAGGTGTTCACATACCAACAACAGGTGTTCACATACCAACAACAGGTGTTCACATACCAACAACAGGTGTTCACATACCAACAACAGGTGTTCACATACCAACATCAATTGCTCACTTACCAATAATAGGTGATCACTTAGCAACAACAATTGCTCACTTACCAACAACAGGTTCTCACTTACTAACAACAATTGCTCACTTACCAGCAACAGGCGCTCACATACCAACAACAATTACTCACTTACCAACAACAATTTTTGTCTTACCAATAACAATTGCTCACTTACTAATAAAACATTTTCTCTTAACAACAACAGGTGCTCACTTGCCAAAAAAAAAGGTGCTAACATACAAACAACAGGTGCTCATATACCAACAACAGGCGCTCACTTACCAGCAACAGATGCTCACATACTAACATCAATTGCTCACTTACCAACGACAATTGCTCACTTACCAACAACAATTACTCACTTACCAACAACAATTGCTCACTTACCAACAACAATTACTCACTTACCAACAACAATTGCTCACTTACCAACAACAATTACTCGCTTACCAACAATAATTTCTCTCTTACCAACAACAATTGCTCACTTACCAACAATAATTTCTCACTTACCAACAACAATTACTCACTTACCAACAACAATTACTCACTTACCAACAATAATTTCTCTCTTACCAACAACAATTGCTCACTTACCAACAACAATTACTCACTTACCAACAACAATTACTCACTTACCAACAACAATTGCTCACTTAACAACAACAATTACTCACTTACCAACAACAATTACTCACTTACCAACAACAATTTCTCTATTACCAACAACAATTGCTCACTTACCAACAACAATTACTCACTTACCAACAATAATTTCTCTCTTACCAACAACAATTGCTCACTTACCAACAACAATTACTCACTTACCAACAACAATTGCTCACTTACCAACAACAATTACTCACTTACCAACAACAATTACTCACTTACAAACAACAATTTCTCTATTACCAACAACAATTGCTCACTTACCAACAACAATTGCTCACTTACCAACAACAATTGCTCACTTACCAACAACAATTGCTCACTTACCAACAACAATTACTCACTTACCAACAACAATTGCTCACTTACCAACAACAATTACTCACTTACCAACAACAATTGCTCACTTGCCAACAACAATTGCTGACTTACCATCTCCTAGCAAGACCTCGCGGAGACGCAGGATGACGGCGTCAGCGGTGTAATGGCTGCTGTACCGCTTGATGAGCCACAGGCAGTCGTAGAAGCGGGGACCTGTTGGAGGAATACAGCAAGATGCTTATCTGTTTAGTTCCAACTACAAATACAGCTACAACCACCATCACTACTACTACTACTACTACTACTACTACTACTACTACTACTACTACTACTACTACTACTACTACTACTACTACTACTACTACTACTACTACTACTACTACTACTACTGCTGCTGCTGCTGCTGCTACTGCTGCTACTACTACTACTACTACTACTACTACTACTACTACTGCTACTACTACTACTACTACTACTACTACTACTACTACTACTACTACTACTACTACTACTACTACTACTACTTCAAACATCTTACATCCCTGTATCACTTACCAGAAGACATGGCCCCAGTGAATGAAATTATCCCCCCGCCTTGCATTGGATGTGCCTCGCTACAGCTGGAGTCTGGACGCTCCTTCCACTCCAGTTCTGTTTATTGAAACACACAAGACTTAGCTCATCATTCTACATGATACATACATCATTCTGGAACATAGGCGTCACTATGGTAATTCTAGCAGAGGGTATTTATCCTTTTACGTGACACAAAGGCTAGTGACGCCTCTGGATGAGGGAAATTAACATCACGAACATAACATATTTTGATATTTCAAAACAATGTTTTCCCGTAGTGAATTTGAATAACGAAGGTATAAACAATAGATTAAGGGATTTATTACCTGGCATATTTCGCTGCATCTCGTCGGGTACATACTGCAGAAATCACACAACATAAAGTAAAATAACTAGACAAATCCTTCAAGCCGAAATATACACACAGTAATGTCAGTTGTCTATCACGGTAATTTTAAAATGACTGTCATATCTTTCAGTTTGCACAAAACTGGCCTATGCAGGTTAATTATTATGGCTTCTGCAAACTTTAGCAAGCGACTATTTTGTGTACTGAAAAACACACGGAAACGCACTGTTTCTATCAATCCCTTTTCTCTCCAAGAGATTTCCATCATCATCACTACCATCATACTCATTGTCATCATCATATGTCATGCAGAACGTCGCTCTCATCACAATCCACCGAACAGACTCTTGATCCTCCAGGGAGCCTCTGTGGTCAGGTGGTTACACCGCTTGCCTCCAGCTCTGAAGGTCGTGGATTCGATTCGTTCACGGGTGAAATTTTCTCACAGACACCTGGGGATACTTTGTGCGATGCTTTCGGCTGGAGAAAGATCCCGAGTCATATGGGATCGAACCCGGTGCAACTAAGACGATCATTTTGCCTTTTAACCCCATATTTTAACCTTTGCCGCAGGATGTGTCTTTAATATCCTGCCACGTCTTCCGTCTTGATCTACACCTGCCTCATCTTACAGAAACCACACCTTCTGTATATCTACCAGTACTGTTCCTCCTAGACCGCTGTGGCATTTCATGTGCCCAGTAACTGGGAACTAATTTAAGTGAGGAGTTTTCAAACGTTATCGTTAGCCATAACATCTGATGGGAGGTGCCTTGAAGAGATTAGAACAAGAATCGCCATGGCAAAAGTAGCCTTTAGCAAGATGAAAAACATACTGACCAATAAAAAGATGTCAATTGAAACGAGAACAAGAGTGTTGAGATGCTACATAGAACCTGTACTTTTATATGGATGTGAAGCTTGGACAAAGAGCAGTCAGGCTGAAAAACATCTGATGGCTGTAGAAATGTGGTTTCTGAGGAAAATGCAAAGAATACCATGGACAGCCAGAAAGACTAATGAACAAGTCCTTCAAGAAACAAATGAACATCGTAAACTGATTAGAGACATTAGACGTAGACAGTCACAATTTTGGGGGCATGTTATGAGAAGAAATGATTTGGAGAACTTGGTGACAACTGGTAAGATCGAGGGGAACAGAACAAGGGGAAGACCTAGAAGCAAGTGCCTGGATGGCTTGGCCTTGTGTCATGGTCGAGACAGAAACACGGAGCTGATCCGCGACTCTGGTGATCGAGTGAGATGGCAGAACATAACTGCCCACGCTTACCGGCATGGCACATAATGGATGGATGGATCGTTAGCCACACCCCTAATATTTCACTACATACATGCTTATCCTCCACCTATGTCACTGGCCACACCCCTAGCACATAACGTATTTCGTTGGTTAAACCCCTAGTCGCCGGTCTCTCTGGCTGTGGGGTTATAACACTTTCTCTCTGTAATCCCGTTTATCACGCAGAGTCTCGCAGCGGAGCGAGAACTGAGGTGGTTCGACCCCCGCTCGTGACTTGCGGATACTGAGCCGGCCGCTCAGAAAGCAATGGCAAACTACTGAGCGTAATCTTGCCAAGAGATCAACAGACAGCTGAAAGATGCTGCTGTTGACAGCTAAGTCCTGTAAAAGGATACGCAAAACATTTAAACCCCTAGTCGCTTAAACTATTTCATCAGCCACACCCTATAGAAGCACAAACTATTTCATTGGTCATATCCCTAAGCACCACAAACTATTTCATTGGTCATATCCCTAGCACCACAAACTATTTCATTGGTCATATCCCTAGCACCACAAACTATTTCATTAACTAGATCCTGTCATTATCATTACCATCATCAAGTGCCATGCCAGCTAGCGTAGATGTTCATGCCTTTCCACATATCTCGGTCTTTGGTTAGTTTAATTTAGTTAGCTTATTCGATGGATCAACATCACGGCACACGGGTGCAACCCATAAGTGCTCCGTTCTCCTCCTAACTCAAACCTGAGTTTGGAGGCACTCAACTCAGAGCACGAACTCCGTAGCACCGGCGAGGATCCTGAAATACTTTGGGTAGATTTTTAACTCTAAATTTTGCCCAGGCAGCGCCGTTAGGCTACTCTTTTTCGATTTCCGCCTGCCAAGGGATTTTTTTTACGTGCGCAACAATACACACGGGCGTCCGATCTCACTACCCAGAGACCAGGGGACATTTTATTACTAGACGTCCACGAGAAAAATTCCCTGTCCTCACTGGGGCTTGAACCCTGGACCTCCAGCATTCGAGGCGGACACCATACCTCGAGACCACGCATCCCCCAAATCTGGATCAACTCTGCTGATGATATTCTTCCATGCCACTGTCTCAACCCATCCAGCATCATTCCTCTTGGTCGGCCTCTATCTCTCTTGATTTTTCCAGTTGTCACGATGTTCTTCAATGCCTCTCTTCTCATCACATGACCAATGAAAGCTGTTTGTCTCTTTCTTATTGTTGTATATAATGTTCTAGTTTCATTGGCCTCTTTCAGGCAATCGATGTTAGTTACTTGGCAGTTCAATGAATTCGCAACATTCGTCTCAGGAACCACATCTCTGTTGCTTCCAATCTCTTCCTAATTTGTTCATTTACATTCCAAGATGCACTGCCACACAGCAAAACTGGTTCTATATAGCATTTCAGCACTCTTTCTTACATGCAGTTAAAGTGACTTATTGCATAATATCCTATAGCACTACCATTTCGTTGGTCATATCTCTACTGTGAAAAAACCACCTACCTGTAATTCTAGCTACCTGTGATTCTAGCTACCTGTAATTCCACCTACCTGAACCTCTAGCTATTGTAGAAACTGCATGTAAAAATCAGTATATAACCCATACACCCGTGTGTTACCGGTTCCCCACAGCGGAGGTAAAGATTAACAACACTGTTGACTTTCTGTGCAAGTCGTAAACTGCGACTTCTCCCCCCCCCCCCCCCCATATCCTCTACAGGACATCGCAGTCAACACCAGCATTTTTCAGCTGCTGTTGATGTCTTGGCCAGTTTTATGTTCAGTAGTTTGCCATTGCTTTCTGAAAGACCGATTCACATACCCCCGTAAGTAGCCAGCGTGACGCGATCCGCTGACGAATCTCGCGCCGCTGTGTTTCTTACGTGGGTATACGGGATTACGAAAAACGTCCTTAACCTCTTCACCAGGGAGACGGGCAAACTGCGACTACAGGGGGTAATAATAGTAATATATTGAGAATAATGTATTGTGAATACAGTACTGTGAATACAGTACTGTGAATATTGTACTGTGAATATTGTACTATGAATAGTATACTGTGAATATTGTACTGTGAATATTTTATTGTGAATATTGTACGGTGAATAGTGTACTGTGAATATTGTACTGTGGATATTTCACGGTGAATATTTGTACTGAGAATATTGTACTGAGAATGGTGTACAGAGAACACTACACAAAGAATATTGTACGGTGAATAGTGTACTGTGAATATTGTACTGTGGATATTTCACGGTGAATATTTGTACTGAGAATATTGTACTGAGAATGGTGTACAGAGAACACTGTACAAAGAATATTGTACTCAGAATACTGAACATAATGTACTGAGGATATTGTAGTGAGAATATTGTGCCGAGAATACTGTACCGAGAATATTGTACCGAGAATATTGTACTGAGATTATTGTACTGAGCATAATGTACTTAGAATATCTTATAGAGAATATTGTACAGAGAATATTGTATATATAATGTTGTACTGAGAATATTGTAGTGAGAATAATGTATAGAGAATATTGTATATAAAATACTGTACTGAGGATAGTGTGCTGTAACTATTGTACTGAGAATATTGTATAGAGAATATTGTACTGAGAATATTGTATAGATAATATTGTAAAGAGAATATTGTACTGAGAATGTTCTATAGAGGACATTGTACTGCGAAGAGTATACAGAATATTGTACTGAGAATATTGTACTGAGAATATTGCACTGAAAATATTGTATAGGGAATCTTGTACTGAGGATATTATATACAGAATATTGTACTGAGAATATTGCACTCAGAATACTGAACTGAGAATATTGTACTGAGAATGTTGTACTGAGAGTATTGTACTGAAAATATTGTATAGGGAATATTGTACTGAGGATATTGTATAGAGAATGTTGTACTGGAATATTCTATAGAGGACATTGTACTGCGAAGAGTATACAGAATATTGTACTGAGAATATTGTACTGAGAATATTGCACTGAAAATATTGTATAGGGAATCTTGTACTGAGGATATTATATACAGAATATTGTACTGAGAATATTGCACTCAGAATACTGAACTGAGAATATTGTACTGAGAATGTCGCACTGAGAGTATTGTACTGAAAATATTGTAGAGGGAATATTGTACTGAGGATATTGTATAGAGAATGTTGTACTGGGAACATTGTACTGGGAATATTGTACTGAGAATATTGTAGTGAGAATATTGTACTGAGAATATTGTACTGAGAATATTTTACTGAGAATATTGTACTGAGAATATTGTACTAAGAATATTGTACTAAGAATATTGTACTGAGAATATTTTACTGAGAATATTGTACTGAGAATATTGTACTAAGAATATTGTACTAAGAATATTGTACTGAGAATATTTTACTGAGAATATTGCAGTGATAATATTTTACTTCGAATGCCGTTCACAACTAGGAGCATTTAACCCGGAACTGATCTAGTTATACGCGCATGCCATATCTCTACGTCACACGGTCGCACCTCAAGTAAACTCCACAACACCGAGACATCAGAAGAAGCGGCAAGATACTGCAGCACTGCATCGATGTTCTTGGGGACTTACCGGAGACGAACTGATACTGTCCCTTGAATCCTGAGTGGAGGCAACAGTCGGACAGGCGTGTCCCCGTGGACAGTACGAGCACCAGAGTGTTGGTCCTGGACAAAATGACTGGCCGAGTGAACCTCTCCAGGGTCGTGTGTGGGGAGGTTTCGGAGAATCCATCGTAGACCTGTGGAGGAGAGTTATTGTTGAAAATAATGTTTTCCCTTAGTGAATTTAAACACAGAAGCCACAAACAAAATGTTGCATGATTTATTGCCTGGCATATTTTGCTGCATCTAGTGAAGTGCATACTGAAGAGTTATATATAATTGAAGTGAATAAATGAATAATACTTCGTCTTCCGTTCAACAATCAAACACAGAGAGCATCTGTTGGATTCCCCCCCCTCCCCCCCCCCAGGACTTGCTGGTGTGTTGGGGAACGAGCAGGTGGACTTATTGACTGCGTCTGCACCACATTATGCGGTTTTGGTGCATGATAAGGCATATGTGGTTGGGGCCCTTTGGATCTTGTGTGTAGTGCAGAAGAACAGGCAGATAATCACAGCCTGGAGAGAATGGTGTTGTAGGTAGTGACCAGGGGATCTGACCGACACTCTGGACTCTAAGGAAAGACCAGATGGACACATATTCAAACTGCTAATGGTACCATTAATGGTGGACTCCTCTTTAGCTGTTGAAGATGAGGACGGAGCGAGTATGAAAATGTCCCTAGTGCTGTGATGTCGGTACTTAACTCAGCTCTCCAAATTACTAGACCAAAGAACACGCTGTGCCCTTCTTACATTTGAATTTCATATGTGGAGTGTTCAATATACACATGACCATTCTCGGGTACAGAGACAGACCACCTCTGGGGGACCCCAAAGCTGCAGCCCTAAAGCTCTTGAGTTATTCCGCCACTGGATATGTACCGGTTGATACGACGTCAAACCATTATATCGATTAATAATAAAAATGTTTTCAAATTTAAAAGAAAACAAAAGCAAGCTCTGCTTATGTCATCAAGAGCTATAAACAAGCAAATAAACAGTGGGATCTCCACACTACGCTGTTATCGTGTCCTCGGTGAAATCATAGATGGGCCGAGTACAACAATTAGGATGTCTTGATCTTATCGGAGCCCATAAAAGAGCCTTAATGCAACCGATGGACCGTGCGGGGAGCTAATGGAGCTAAACACGCAAGAATAGTGGGCAGTCAGAGATGGGATTGGAAGAGTTTTGACAAAAATTGACGTGACGAGAGTTTTCGGATGTGGTAAGGGAGGGAACTGTGAGATGTTCAGATTGTCAGGGTTCTCTCAAGAAAGTTGTGAGTTTTTGGTGTTGAGAGATGGATGTTTTGGTGTGGTGGCTGAGATGGAGTTAGGGAGATACGGAGGTGAAATAACGGCAGAGAAATATTGAGACAAATATATTTCGATACATTTGTAGATCGATTGATAAAAAGACAGATGGGTTGAAAGATTGATATATTGCGATAATTTTGTGGATCGATTGATAAAAATACAGATCGGTAGATAAATTGATCTATTGCTATAGATTTGTTGATCCAATGATAAAAAGATAGACAGGTAGAAATATTGCTACTTTGCGATAACTTTGTAGATCGATTTATAAAATGTCAGATGGGTAGAAAGTCTGATAAAGTGAGACAGACATATATATATAAACAAATGTTTTCCCGCAGTGAAGTAAAACAACAGACACACACAATAGATTGCACGATGTATTGCCTGGCATATTTCGCTGCATCTCCTGAGGTACATACTTCAGAAATCATAGAACATTTTTAAAAAAAACAATGTTAGTTGCATATCATTTACAGGACTTCACACTTATCCCTAACATTGTTTGGCTGTTTGTGACTTCTTGGCAAGTTTACTTTAGTAGTTTGCCACTGCTTTCTGAACGACCAGCATTCATACTATTTTACAAAAACTAACGCAAGGCGGTCTGCTGTCTAATCCCCCGCAGCCGTGGTTCTAACGCGGTATGCGGAATTATGAACTTCTTCCGTAACCACTGCGCCTCATAAACTAAAGCAATAATGTAAATCCCTCAAGCATAGGTCAGCGTAGCCGAATGGATAAAAAAGCGTGTTCTTAAACATCCGGTGTGATGCCGAGGTAAGGGGTTCAACCTCTACACCGGACAGTTGGAACTAAAATGATTACCTATTGTCCTTGACTGGGGGAACGTAAATTACAAGTACCTCTGAAGTCGGAGTTGGTTAGCCTGATGGCAAGAGTTACAAATAATAAAGAAAGATAATCCACACGTAAAATTCAGTCCAGCAGTACTAGAAGTGGTGTGTATGGGCTATGCTTGAGTTCAAAGCAAGCGAGCGCAAAAAAATAAATAAATAAAAAATCTCTCAAGCTGAAATATACAACAAACATATTCACATATACAACATACAATAAATATACAACATACAATAAATATACAACACATATTCACATAGTAATCTGAATTGCTTAGCACGGTTATTTTAAACTGACTATCATGTCTTTTTGTTTCCACAAAGTTAGTTTTTGTCAATGAATGGCAATTGCCTCTGCCAGCTTTAATATGCAACAGTTTTGTGTGTTAAATAACACAGGATTTTCCCTATCAATCATATATCATTTTAACATGAAGTGAATTGAAAGGCACTGCATCGTCAATCCTGTACCTCTGTACAACAGACATTGATAAGCACTTCTTCGGGTCTGCTTTCCCAAGTCTTTGACCGTCACAATCTACCTACAAGGCAGCAGATTTATGTCTCACTTCGTCTGGTCTTTACCCCATGACGTCTCCGACATGGGAGACCCTAACAGTAGCTGCGCTACCGTCGGCATAGCTCTTGGTCGTTGGAACACGCAAATCCATCAATAACGTCGAGGGAGAGACACAGTAGAGAGGAGATATTATTAGATATATTATTAGATGTATTCTTTGATATATTATTAGATATATTATTAGAGCAACTGGTAAACGGAGACACACGTGTAGATAATTATATAGAGAAAATGGGTTAGATTCTGATAGAATAGAATGTGAGATATCGGTGAATATATTCATATAATGAGGTAGTTGATTAGATTGTTGGCAGACAGACAGACAGACAGACAGACAGACAGACAGACAGACAGACAGACTCCACACATAAACAAGCAGGCAGGTATACAGACAGCCAGACAGACACGAAGAGACAAACAGATTGATACGAACAATCAGACAGGCAGTCAGGAACGCAGACAGAGACAGACAGACATACAGATCTAGAGACAGACATAAAACAAAAAGGCAGACACTCACAGACAAACAGACATATACAGGAACATGACAAACAGAGACAGACAGACATACATAAGACACTGAAGCAGACATACAGACAAACAGACAGATACAGGAACAGACAGAAAGACACATCGACAGACATAGAGACAGACAGACAGATAGTATACAGAGACCTGCAGACAGACACAGAGACAGACAGACATATAACTATGAAGCTGGTTTACTTTGCAAGTATAGATTATTCAATTAAATGAATTGATCCTATTGAAATCTCCTATGGTTGTAAAACGAGTGAAATAAAGACACCGTCGAGTAACGCGGTACTAAACACATTAGCTCCCCTGTCACGGATGTCAACGTCGCATTGTTGAACCGGATATCACCTACTCTCCCGCGCTTAACCCCCAGACAGTGAGACAAACCGGAGGTCAGAGCGGAAAGTCTTTACGCATGCGCACGGCGAGTGTTCTTGTTATTGATTTGGTCATGTAAGCTGGGATGTTTCCCCTCCAAGTAATTTATCACTTAGACCTTGGGTGATAATGTATTATTGAGACAGTTGGCTGTGTGTCATACAGGGATGAAATCGTTCGTTCATTCTGATAGAATCTAGGTCCTGAGGGTGGTGCGAAGGGAAAACAATTAATGATTGTGAATATGAGTATTTATTTTTCACTCGCTCGATTTGAACTTGTTTTGTTGTTTGTCCATCAAGAATGATGATGGCCATTCATTTCATCCAGTGGGGTTGAAGGTGTGGAGCCGTGGGTTCCAAGATGGCTGATAAGGCCTATTTTGGCTCGAAATGTTCTTTGACAATGTGGGCAAAGAATGCTTGACGTCTCTGGAGGAGGATTTCCTGCAGTGGTTTTTCTGTCCTGCCTTTTCTTCACAGCTCTTGCAGTCCTGGTTGCCTCACAAATGACTGCACCTTTGCGTAATGATGCACGCCACGAATTTCGGTCTCTGGCTGCAGCCTCCCAGGTGTCATGATGAATTCCAAAAGCATTCAGTGAAATTTTCAGAGTGTCTTTAAAACGTTTCCTCTGGCCACCTTGGGAGCGTTTACCACAACGCAGTTCGCTGTAAAAAATTCGTTTAGGGAGCCTGTGATCTGGCATGCGAGTCAAGTGACCAGCCCAACGAATCTGATTCTTCATCAGTATAGTGTGGATACTGGGCATGGATGCTCTTTCTAGGACTTCGGTGTCTGGAATCTTGTCTTGCCATTTAATCTTCAGTAGCTTCCTTAGGCAGACTGTGTGTAAGTGGTTTAATTTCCTAGCATGTCGCTGATAAACTGTCCAGGTTTCACAAGCATATAGCAGTGTGGATAATACAACTGCTTTGTAGACTTTTAGCTTTGTTTGCAGGCTTATTCCAGTTCTGTCCCATACATTCTTGTACAGTCTGCCAAAGGCCGCACTGGCCTTGGAGATTCTTGCATTCACTTCGTCATCAATTGTGGCAGCTTGTGACACGGTGCTGCCAAGATAGGTGAATTTGTCCACAACACTTAGTCTATGATCATTCACTTTGATATTCGGCACAGTGTGATTATTCCCTGGAGCTGGCTGGTACATAACTACAGTCTTCTCCAAGTTGATATTGAGCCCAAAGTTGGCACAGGCATGTGAGAAAGCTGAAACATTATGTTGCATGTCCGCCTCTGAGTTGGCGTATAGAGCGCAATCATCAGCAAACAGGAGCTCTCTGACGGTGTCGCTGTTAATTTTGGTTTTAGCATTCAGCCTTCTGAGATTGAATAACTTTCCATCCATACGGTAGTTGATGTCTATTCCAATGTCGTCGTTCTCGAAGGCATTCATCAACATGGCTGAAAACATGAGGCTGAACAGTGTTGGTGCCAGGACACATCCTTGCTTCACTCCATTGGTGACAGGAAAGGGTTCAGACAGTTCACCATTTTCCTGTACTCTTGCCTGCATGCCGTCATGAAATAGCCGCACTATTTGGACAAACTTTCGTGGACAGCCATATTTTGCCATAATCTTCCACAGTCCTTCTCTGCTGACTGTATCAAAAGCCTTGGTAATGTCAATGAAAGTGGAGAACATTTCGCAGTTCTGTTCCTGACATTTCTCTTGCAGCTGCCTTGCAGCGAAAATCATGTCAACAGTTCCACGTTCTTTTCTGAAGCCACATTGACTCTCAGGAAGAAGACCTTGATCGAGATGGGCTGTGAGGCGATTGAGAAGAATTCTGGCGAGTATCTTCCCTGCAATTGAAAGCAAGGAGATGCCTAGGTGGATTTGAACTTAAGCGTGTCTATACACACTACTTCTAGCAGAGTTGTACTGAATTTTAAGTGTTGATTAGCTTTCCTTATTAACGACTGAATATCAAGAAAACAGTAACAATGGTGATATCAAAGAAAAAAGGTGACACCCAAATGTCAAACAGAGATAGAAAGAAAATTCTTCACTTTGTGGATAGTTTAAAATGCCTAGGGGTATTTATAACATCAGATGGAAGATGCACAACAGAGATTAAGAGCAGAATAGGGCAAGCAAAGATTCAGAAAATGAAAACTATCTTATGCAATAAGCCATTTTCATTGAATGTAAGAAAGAGAGTGCTGACGTGCTATATAGAACTTGTTTTGCTGTATGGCTGTGAATGTAAATGAACAAATTAGGAAGAGATTGGAAACAACAGAGATGTGGTTCCTGAGACGAATGTTGCAAATTCCTTGGACTGCCAAAGTAACTAACAACGACTGCCTGAAAGAGGCTAATGAAACTAGAACATTATATACAGCAATAAGAAAGAGGCAAACAGCTTTTTTTTTGGTCATGTGATGATTAGAGAACATCGCGACAACTGGAAAGATCGAGAGGAAGAGAGGCAGAGGCAGACCAAAAGAAATAATGGATTGACACGGTAGCATGTAGGAATATCAACAGCGGAGTTGATCTAGAAAACCAAAGACCGAGATCTGTCGAGAGTCATGAACGCCTACGAAAGCTGGCATGGCACGTGACTCTGATGATTAACAGTGACCCTCGCCATCAGGCGAACTCACTCCGACTTCAGAGGTACTTGTAATTTACGTCCGCCAAGAAAAGGACGAGAGGTCAATTGTCAGAATCTCGAATGCCTTCAACCGAGATGCAGGAACATCGTTACGCCCGCCAGGCGAATAGTCCCCAACCGGGATGCAGTAACATCGTTACGCCCGCCAGGCGAGTATTAGTTACCTGCCCGTAGGTTGCTGGCTGACGCGATAGCCAGCGGTCAGGCAAGGGCAAAGCAAGGCGCACGCAGGCCTCGTGAAGCCAATCCACAGAGGGCAAGCGCTTTGCGAGAAACAGACAGACAGCTTGGGGACTCGGACCAGACAGGACGTATAGAGAGAGAAAGGCTTTGTGTAGTTCTGTGCTCGAAAGTCGAATGCTTGTACATCTTGTGAGATAGACTGTGAGCTGTGGGTTGTCTGTAAGTGTATTGATGTATAATATATGCATTGTAATGATCATCACATGTCAAACTAGATCGTATTGCATGTGATCGGTAAATAAATCCATTGAACTTCGTGTCGTTGTGTCTCAAGTCCAATCATGTTGTACTTGTACTTGTCTCACATGTGTTAGGGAAAACGAGCCAGGTTTAAGACCTTGACATCAATATTTTAGTCCAATTGTCCGGTGTAGGGGCTGAACCCCATACCTCCGCACCAGCATACCGGATGTTTAAGAACATTCGTTCTATCCACTCGGCCGTGCTGACCGACGAATATGAGTACTATATCGATGAGCTAGAGCAGTGGTTCTCAACCTCTTTTGGCCCATGCATCCCTTCACCATATGTTCAGAACGACTTTCGGTTTTCCTCCCTACAAATCCCCCCCCCCCCGCCCGCGCCTACACAATATACGTAAAAATGGAAGCTAAATTGAATAAAACATACTAGAACAAGTCTAGACGTCTATATAAAAAGTAATTTGCAAGTCTACTTACGTTATAAAACGAATTTCAGAAATTCGAGAAGTACAGAACTGTAAAGTATGGAGGGAAAAACAATATCAAGTAATCGGTTCTTGTATTAACGTGATCTTGAAATAATCTTAATTCCCCCCCCCCCCCCTTCAATCCCTGGAAACCCTAAATTTCCCCCGGTCCCCACCGGTTGAGAACCACTGAGCTAGAGGAGGGTTTGGTTGAACAATCCGTCATTGTTGTTTAGTATTCCCTCACCACAGCCGCCAATGTGGCTTGGGTGCAGTGATCGTGTTTCACAATTCCCAATCAGACCTATTCCTGGGAAATTTGGAAGCAGACCGTTTTGCGTTGATTTCGATGGTATGATCGTTGATACGGCAATAACAAAGTACTGAACTTAACAAACACCTAGAAAATCACAAACAGCCTAACAATGGTGGGGTTGATTGTGACGTCCTGTAAAGGACATGGAACCAGCTAACTTAAGATGTGCAATGTTGTGTGGTGTGGGCGAGGGATCTGCAAAATAAAACCTGAATGTTTTTATTTTTTTTTAAATCATGTTTCGATGTAGTCACCACTGCGTTTACTGCATGTCTTCTAGCGCCGATAAAGAGCCTGGATTTCTATAGATAACAATTTTCTTGGTATCGTGTGTAATCACGCATACACCACCTGCTGTACCTCTTCACGGAAGTCACTCCGTTTTGGCACTTCCTATTCCACTCTTACACTTGCTGGACCGACAGGCATGCATCAGAATACTGGTCCTTCATTCTCCGATGAATGGCTATTGGTTTCAGCCCTTCACTGATTAAAAACAAGACAAATAACAGAACGCTGCTCCTCTTTGGTGCATATCAAAAGTGGGGCGGCCATCTTTAAAATGCTCTTATGATATCACCGTGTTCGTCTGCAACGTGAAGTCACTTGCTTAACATCTTGACATCCTTAATAATATTATTGACAGGTTACAAAACAATGGCATAGTTATTATAATTTATGTGATACTTTTAAGGTTTTCATTTAAAGGTTCCTCCTATTTGCATCTATTTGAGGCCTATGTATCAAGAAAAAGATGAAATTCAGAAGATGAGTAGAGAAATTAGAGAAAGCTAGGCAAGATTTTTCTGGCTTTGTGTGAGCAGATGTTAACTTCAAAATGTAGTGTCGACTGGCAAAATTGATGCGTAAAGAGTTGTCAAAATACAAATACAGACATGCATCACCATACTGGACCTTCCTTCGCCGATGAATTCCTATAGGTTTCATTCCTTCATTGATCAAAAAACGGATGGTGCATGTCAAAAGTGGGGGCGGCCATCTTTAAACTGTCCTAATGACATGCTTAACACTCTTGGCATCCTTAGCAACAATAATGACAGGCTACAAGATAATGGCATGTTTATTGTAATTTATATCACACTTTAAAGGTGTTCATTTGAAGCCCCTTCATAGTTACTCTGACAGCCCAAGGTATTCTGAACATTCGTCTCAGGAACCACTCTCCATTACCTCCAAGCTCTTCCCAATTTGTTGATTCAGTATCCATGATTCACTGCCATACATCAAGACAGTGTGTATGTAGCATTTCAATTATCTCTTTCAGTGATAGTGACTTATTACATACGCTGTGTTTCATTTTCTGAAATGCTGCTATTGCATGACAAATTCCGTCTTAATCTCTGTCACAGGTTAAAAAGTTCTATAAACTGAAAATCGAGAATCTGTTCGACTTAATGAAATCTTTCATTTGACAGGGAAAACCGGGACAAATGAGAGTCCCGAAAACATATATCGGAGCTGCAATGATTTATTTCATTAAAACCCGGGACTCTTCCGGAAAACCGAGACGTCTGGCAACCCTAACCAGCTAACCAGTATGTGAGCATCGCGCGGCAAAGAATAATGGATGTACACAACAGGTCTGGGTTGCTAAGGTTACCCAATGATTGATAACCCGTGTCAGCTCGGGAAAGCAATATTCCAATAACAAACCGCCTCTGTGACAAATTTTATGGTGCGAAGCTAGAAATGTGACGTGCGTCTCAAGAATACTAGAAAAAAGGCCAGAACTGGATATTTTTCTGGGAATTAAATGTATGGCACCGTTGACAAGAAATGGATACGTGGCCTAAAAATTTAAATATACAGAAGCAAAGTTTTTAGTGCAAACACAAGACGGTATTGTCTCTCAGTGAAGAGAATTTGTTTCGTGTATCTTGCCCTGACTCCGCTCTTTGAGCGAGAGGTAAACGGGATCGTACAGTGAAGATTGAAATATTAAAGTTCACATAAATAAATGTTGCATGTCCTCTGCAGGACGTTTGCGATAAACCCGAAGTTGATTAGCTAAGCTATTTTCATTCAGTAGTTTGCCATTGCTGGCCCCGTGTCGAAGACGTTACGGACGTAATTTGTAATCCAACATACCGCGTTCGAAACACAGCTGCGGGCGATTTGGAAGTAGAGCGCCTTGCTTTGGTTTCCATACAATGTTATAAGTGCCTGTTGCGGAGTTCATTCTTTACGTGACACTTTCGGCGGGTCGCCCTGCGGTAAAAGACCGAGCCATGTGAGAAAACCCGGGTCAATGAGGTCTTTCTGGTGACTGTCGAGTCCATCGACGATGAATTGTGGTTTTCGTGGATGAATTTTGTGTTGGCATTCTGGCGGCGGCCGGTCTCCCTGGTCGAGAAGTTAGCAGCTTCCCCTGTAACTCCGAATACTCTCGTGGTTGACGCGAGCGCACGAGAATTGGAAGCGGTTCGAGTCGCGCCAGTGACTTATGAGAGTATGGAGCCGGTCGTTCAGAAAGCAATGGCAAACTACTGAGCGTAATCTTGCCAAGAAATCAACAATCAGTTGAAAGATGCTAATGTTGACAGCGATGTTCTGTAAAGGATATGCAAAACCTCTATTCTGGCGGCGGCATTATGCACAGTGTACATGTGCGGGTTGTTGGATTGCCGAGACTCCTGTCTATTCCACTTTTCACATTGGACAGTGGGGAGAATTTTGTGTGATATTCACTGGCACTGGAATGGAGCCCTAATGGGTACGACCCGTTGCCGTGAAGTTGGAACCTCGACTAACTAACTAACTGAACGTGAACTTGCCCAGGAATTACAAACAGCCAAAAAATGCTGGATTTGACTGCTACGTCCTGTAAAGAATATGCAACTAACAGTTTGTTATTGTTTTCTGAACGAGAAGTCAACGTTCAATTGCAACTTAATGGCGATAGGGGGTGGGGGTATATAAGGGCTTGAATGCCCTTCCTCGACATCAGCGCATCGTAAAATTAAGAGAGAGAGGAGGGAGAGAGGGAGGGAGGGGGAGATAGGGAGAGAGAGAGGAAGGGAGAGAGAGGGAAAGGGAGAGGGGAGAGAGAGGAAGAGAGAGAGAGAGAGAGAGGGAGAGAGATAGAGAGAGAGGGAAAGATAGAGAGAGGGAGGGGAGAGAGAGGGAGAGAGGGCGCTCTCTTATTCTTATTTAGAAAGGAAAGCCAGTCCACGTTGACATCATCATCACAATCATCATCAGACAATAAAATAGGCGGTTTTGTCGACTGCAACATAAGAGAGATGAAGGGCCGTCTTCCCCTCACCCAGGCGGGTTGTATGTATGGTGCTAGCCCGATATTTAAATAGACCAATCAGCACTGGAAGGGTAAGGTGAACGCTGTTACGCTGGCCGCCTTATCTTTCCGGAACAAGTCTGTTTGCTGGGTGGACCTGTAGGATGGGTGGACCTGTAGGCGGGGTCCACCTGTAGGCGGGGTCCACCTGTAGGCGGGGTCCACCTGTAGGCGGGGTCAACATGTAGGCGGGGTCCACATGTAGGCTGGGTGGACCTATAGGCTGGGTGGACCTGTAGGCGGGGTCCACCTGTAGGCTGGGTCGACATGTAGGCTGAGCCGACCTGGGAGCTCAGGTCACGTTAAAACGTCCCCTACTTGGGGATTCGAACATGTGACCACCAGGCCGACGGACAAGCACGCTAACCACTGTGGCACATCGGCTATCAACAAAAGAAAGTGGTTAGGGTTAAATCCATAGTAGTAGCTGATATAGCGACAAATACTGAGCTGGCGCTGACCAAACCCGACACCCCACATTATGTGAACGACTCCAGGCGGAGAAGCTCATCTGGGAGGGTACAAACCTTATCCTGGTGTGAGGTTATGCAGCATGGAGACTAAATGTCATGGCAGGGAAGACCAGGCACTAAGCCTTGGACGGAAATTGGTCTGGGATCGAAGCTCCGACAGGCAGACAGTTAGAACAATGGTTTGCTGATCCGGCAGCTTCTGCAGCTGGTCTTGTTCCAGATGCATTGGTGGTACCTTCCCTCTGGAGTGAACTAGGTAGGCCGAGAAAGGGATCATCTGCATGGGCAACATATGGTCTCTACAATTCAGTCCAGGCTTTGTTCTATGGAGAGATTATTATGCCTGATTTTAAGCACAGTGTAGCAAACTATCGTCTGTCAAGACGACCAGGTACCAGCGGCTGGCGTAGTTCCCGACCTAGTAGGGCTCTGGGGTCCACCCAGTCTCAGTGACATATTCTGTGTTCCTCTTGTACGGAGAGCTCGTCACATCTAGCCAAACACCTCAGAGGTCGGTGTGTCAGACTTCGGCATCTATTTGTTTCATGTATGCTTCCTGTCGACAGATCGCGGATAATCGACAGATTCTAGATAGTGGACAGATTAAAGATAGCGGACAGATTCCAGATAGAGGACTCTATCGATCGGTGGATCTTCAGGCTGGCCGTATGGATAAGAGCCTTCGCTCTTAAACTTCCGGTGTACTGATATCGAGGTAGCGGGTTCAATCCCTACACCTGAGCAGTTGGACTAAAATGTTGACTACTCAGTCCTTGATTATTTCCTAACAATTTTGGCAGAGAAGCGACCGTGGGGCCTACTCTTGGCGATGTTAAACTGCCATTGGATGTTTAACGTACACGACTTGCTCACGTGACCTCCAAGTTTGTTGGCCTTTTCCGAGAAGGCGAGCTGCGCAACCTCACTTCCCAAGAAATCAGGGGGGGGGGGGGGCGTGTGTTGCCATTAAATACCGATGGTTCCCGGTCCTCTGTGGGGATGGAACCCTGTACCTCCATAACCTGAGCTGGACACTATAACCGTTCCGCCAATGATTATCCCTCCTGTTCTCACTCCCCCCCCCCCCCCCCTCCTCCCACAACCTTTCCCCAGTTTTCTGATAAACATTGGTACTGGAGAATTTGCTGAACGTTGGGAGGCAGATAACTGGGTACCGCACTTCATTTTACTGTGACTTAGTAGATGCGATGATCTGACGTCTCACACCCCAGCAGCAATATCTGTCAGTGGATTAGCTTTAGACAGACAACTTACAACGATGTTTCGTATAGAGAGAGAGGGGGGGGGGGGAGTGAGCACAAAATATGGGAGATTGAGGAAAGGAAAGTGAGAGACAGAGACAGAGACAGACAGATAGAGGGGAGAGAGTAGTAGGGAAAGAGCGAAAGAGAGGGAATGAAGAGAGAGAGAGAGAGAGAGAGAGAGAGAGAGAGAGACTCAGAGAGAAAGAGAAAGAGAAAGAGAGACTGAGAGAGAGACACAGAGAGATTGAGAGAGTGGGAGAGAGAGCAAAAGAGAAAGGGGGAGGGAGGAAGGGAAAGAGAGAGAGAGAGACGGAGAGAGAATGGAGAGGTAGGTGGAAAGAGAGAGGGGGAAGGAAAGAGACAGACTGAGAGAGACAGTGAAAGAGAGAGAGAGAGAGAGAGAGAGAGACTGGGGGAGAGGCTGAGGGAGAGAGATAGAGAGAGAGAGAGAGAGAGAAGAGAGAAGAGAGAAGAGAGAGAGAGAGAGAAGAGAGAGAGAGAGAGAGAGAGAGAGAGAGAGAGAAAGCGAGAGAGAGAGAGAGAGAGAGAGAGAGAGAGAGAGAGAGAGAGTGAAACAAAACTTACTTTGACTTTTGACTCCGGCGCTAGGTCCCAGTCGTCAAAGATTAACCGGACGTGGCCGTAGGGGTCAAGGTTCTGTATCATGTAGGTGAAGGTCTCGCCGTTAAGGGCGTATCCACCAGGGAAATTGGGAGATGTGATATACCCCGTGCTCTCACCGTACTCCGAGACGACGCCTTTGAATAACTCAGTTTTGTCTGGAACATGCAATGATGCGAGCAGTCATAATAATAATAATAATAATAATAATAATAATAATAATAATAATAATAATAACAGTTAAGTTAGTTGCATGTCCTTTATAGGATGTTACAATCAACCTTGGCATTTTTATTTACCAGGCAATCTTTACGTTAAGTGGTTTGCTATTGTTTTCTGAACGACCGACGACTATATCATTAAAATCAACGCAAGGCGTTATGCTTTCAAAATGTCTGCAGCTGATTTCGAATCCTGGACTTAGTGAGTCGGGGAATTGTGAAACGGGTTCACTGTACCTAAGGCACAGCGCACATACTAATAATAATAATAATAATAATAATAATAATAATAATAATAATAATAATAATAATAATAATAATAATAATAATAATAATAATGTAAGTCAGACATGACTGAGCTACCGTATGACAGTAGACGGTACTACCTGCTTTCTGTTAGAGCCGAAATTAGGGCAGCGCCCACCAAACCCGACACCCCACATTGTGCCAATGGCTTTGGGCGGAGGAGCGCCTATGGGAGGCTAAAAGCCTTACTTTAGTGCGAGGAAATACAACCTAAAGACTAAATGTCATGGCAGGTCAGATCAGGATATATTGGTCAGCATCTGGTCAAAGATGGAAACTCAGACATGCGGACAGTTAGAGCATTGCTTTGCTGATCCGGCAGGTTCTGCAGCTTGTCTTGTTCCAGATATATTGGTGTCACCTTTCCTCTGGAATGAACTAGACAGGCCGATAGAGGGACCATGCCGCATGAACAACACATGGGCTCTAAATCCAGCCCCGGCTTTGTGCTATGGAGAAGTATAACTCTCCATTTTACAAATTGTCGTCTGTCAAGACGGCAAGGTGCCAGTCAATAATAATATTGAACCCTGCAAAATGGCATAGTCGTTAATATCTCTCTACAGTTCTGGATCGTCTGTGATTTTGGAAAATTCAGCCATTGATATTCCTCTTTGTCATCATCTAAGACCATTGAGCATCATTTCTCTCCGTCTGTTGCTGCCTCTTCAGCAGCTGATCTCCCCAGTCGTCACGATGGTCTCCAAAATCTCTCTTCTCATCACATGAGCAAAGAACATTGTTTGACTCTTTCTTATTGTTGTATACAATGTTCTACTTTCTTATGATTGTATACAGTGTTCTATTGTCTTATAGTTGTATACAATGTTCTACTTTCTTATAGTTGTATAAATGTTCTACTTTCTTATAGTTGAATACAATGTTCTATTGTCTTATAGTTGTATACAATGTTCTACTTTCTTATAGTTGTATAAATGTTCTACTTTCTTATAGTTGAATACAATGTTCTACTTTCTTATAGTTGTATACAATGTTCTACTTTCTTATAGTTGAATACAATGTTCTACTTTCTTATAGTTGTATACAATGTTCTATTTTCTTATAGTTGTATAAATGTTCTATTGTCTTATAGTTGAATACAATGTTCTACTTTCTTATAGTTGTATACAATGTTCTACTTTCTTATAGTTGTATACAATGTTCTACTTTCTTATGATTGTATACAATGTTCTATTTTCTTATAGTTGAATACAATGTTCTACTTTCTTATAGTTGTATACAATGTTCTACTTTCTTATAGTTGAATACAATGTTCTATTTTCTTATAGTTGTATAAATGTTCTACTTTCTTAAAGTTGTACACAATGTTCTATTTTCTTATAGTTGAATACAATGTTCTACTTTCTTATAGTTGTATACAATGTTCTATTTTCTTATAGTTGTATACAATGTTCTATTTTCTTATAGTTGAATACAATGTTCTACTTTCTTATAGTTGTATAAATGTTCTACTTTCTTATAGTTGTATACAATGTTCTATTTTCTTATAGTTGTATACAATGTTCTACTTTCTTATAGTTGAATACAATGTTCTATTTTCTTATAGTTGTATACAATGTTTTATTTTCTTATAGTTGTATAAATGTTCTACTTTCTTATAGTTGTATACAATGTTCTATTTTCGTATAGTTGATACAATGTTTTACTTTCGTATAGTTGTATACAATGTTCCACTGGCATTAGCTTAATCTAATCTATCGTTCATAGTTAGTTACCATGGTAGTTTAGATAATTCGCAACATTTGTCTCAGAAACCACATGTCCGATGCTTCCAAGCTCCTCACAGTTGGTTCACGAGCATTCCACAATTCACTTTCTCACAGAAGGACAGCGGGTCATCGTGGCGAAGTGATTAAACCCTCAGCCTTGTGCTCAGACAGTCGTGGGTTCACGTTAGGGCTCTCTGATTCGGTTGTCCTGCGGAGTTAACTCCGAGACCCCTGAGGATCGTTGCCGGGGCCACGGAGCTCGCGCTCTATGTGACACTTCTGGCCAGCCGTTAGCTGCTCTGCGGAGAGAGACGGAGCTCTAGAGAATAAAACCCGATGCAATTAAATAGATCTTTTTTGTTGTTGTTTTTCCTCTCTTATCCGAGAAGAGCTATAGTGCGTTCACAAATGTTTGTGCCCGTATGAAAATCCATAACTCAGGCGCCAACTGAGGGAAAATGATGAGGTTTAGCATATGACCTTATCATTATATCAGATTCGCTGGGCTGGTCACTTAACTCGCATGCCAGATCATAGGCTCCCTAAACAATTTTTTTACGGCGAGCTGTGTTGTGGTAAATGCTCAATAAGGCGGCCAGAGGAAACGCTTTAAAGACACTTTGAAAATCTCAATGAAAGCTTTTGGAATTCATTTTGACACCTGGGAGACTGCCGCTAAAGACCGCAATTCGTGGCGTGCATCATTACATAAGGGTGCAGTCACTTATGAAGCAACCAGGACTGCAAGAGCTGTGAAGAAAAGGCTGGACAGAAAAACCACTGCAGGAGATTCTCCTCCTCCTCCTGGAACGTCAAGCATTCTTTGCCCACATTTTCAAAGAACATTTCGAGTCAACATAGGCCTTATCAGCCATCTTAGAACTCACGGCTCCATACTTTCAACCCCACTGGATAAAATGAATGGTCATCATCATTCTTGATGGACAAACAACATCATGATGTCCACCCAATGTTTGTTTATATGCGGTATATAATTTACGGATCATAGATGAAGTGAGCATTATGGAATGTATTATATCTTAACATTGTAACATCAGTCTTCAATAATGAATATTCTCGATGGTACATGGGAATTTCCTTATGAGAAGAACGTCACATAGTGGAACGGAAGTATTCGGAGATTGTTTACCCAAATTGACGTGCTTTACTGTAAAACCAGTTTGTTAGCGTAAATTCAATACATGTTCGCCAAAAAATCAAATACACATCGCCGCTTTCCATGATTTCAATTGCATTTGCACCTATCAAAGACATATTCTTTTGGTGGGAGACGCTGGAAAAAAAATCATAACGATGCAACAGATATCTTGAAAAAAAAAAACTGAACGTGAATAAGGAAAATCATTTGTGAATGCACTGTAGGTATCTTCTTCTTCTTCTGCGTTCATCCGGAGTTGTTGTTTTTTGGGGGTTTTTTTTTGGACGTGATTGCGTTGTGCCTGTTTACAGCAGAGCTGCGTTCTTGCGCCGTCAGGCCGACACATCCGACTTCTGCGGGCATTTGTTGACCGGGTTAACCTTCCCAGGGCACTGTAGACTGTAGGTATTAGATCTAAAAACCCAAGCGGTCAATGGGACACGTGACATCATCAGAGATACCAATAATTTTAAAAGAGAATTCTCAGCCCTGCAAGGATCGAATCCTGTACCCTCTAAGCCTGAGAAGGACATCGGAATCTCTCAGCCACGGCGATCCCCCACAAACAAAAATAACAAACAAACCTCCATCACCACAACCTACCAACAACAGTATACCCGATTCGAAACCGCTTCCCGTCCTCCAGTGACGTACTTCCTGTGCAGTGCCTCACTTTGACATTACCGGATATGGATACGTAGCTCTGACCCTCGCTATATGAGAAGTAGTTCCGGTGTGTGACCCGGTTGTATGGCGGATCGACCTCGTGCACGTGGAGGTGGTCGCAGCTGAAAGCAGAGATCATTGAGGACAACTTTATCCCTGTAACTGTGTTTATAAAGCTATACGTGTTGATTCGCACTTAATATAAGTAGGAATAATATTAGTGGAACTGCGGTAAAGCTGTGGAAATGTAAACAATATAAAATAACACAAAGTAATGCAGCTTTACAGAACAGAATTACGAAAATACAGAACGTTGTGGCGACTAACCTTCATCAGCAAACAAATGCATACACAAAACAAACATGTAATCACGGAGAAGACCCTCCAGTGACTACATTAAGGCATAAGAGCGGTATGAGAAGAATGAAAAGATGCTAACACGAGAACGATGAACAGAAAATGAAAATTTGAAAGAAGAGAAACATTTCTTTTTGCTACTGAAGAGTTATATAGAACCTATTTTGCTTTCTGGCTGTGAATCTTGGAATATAAATGAACAAATTAGAAACAGATTGGAAGCAACAGAGATGTGGTTCCTTAGGCGAATGTTGCGAATTTCTTGGACTGCCAAAGTAACTAAATGAGGAATGCCTTAAAGAGGCTGGCGAAAATAGAACATTATATACAACAATAAGAAAGAGACAAACAGCTTTTGTTGGTCGTGTGATGAGAAGAGAGGCGCTGGAGAACATCGTGACAACTGGAAAGATCGAGGGGAAGAGAGGCAGACCACGAGAAATGATGCTGGATGGATTGCGACGGTGACATGGAAGAATATCAACAGCAGAGTTGATTCATTAAGAGAGTTGAAGCATTAATCATTTCTGTTGTGATGCTGTCTGAACCGGAGGCCTTGCCAGATTTCATATGGTTAAGAGCATTCTGAACATCCATCTTCAAAATTGATGGTCCTTCATTATTATTTTGAATACCATACTGTTCTTCTCTGTTATCATCATGAAGGTATTTTACGTAATCTGACCATACATGTAAAATCTGATCTTTTTCTATTATGATTTTTCCATCTTATATCTTTAGGCAACCTGCTGATGCATGTGTTCTTTGATTAGTAAGATCCTGAATTCTTTTGTGCATTAGTTTGGTATTTTTACTGTTGTGTTGTGTTTCAATTTCTATGCAATTTTTCTCCAGCCATGCTTCTTTTGCCTCCTTACATAATGTTCTGACTTTTCTGTGTATTTCTTTATATTTGGCAGGATTATGTTTGTTCTGTCTTCTTGTTTCCATTAGCTGTAAAATTTCTGCAGTCATCCATGTCTGATGACCCACTTTCTATAATTTTGGAATGATTTTTTTTTCTGCAGCTAAACTGATTGAATTCTTCAACATTTCCAATTGATCATCCACATCTTGAAATAGGATCTCTAGATCAGACAATATATCGAATGTGTTCTTTACTTCTATGTTAAAATTATCTTGTATTTCTTTGTCAGTTTTCAATTTGCACAATCACATTTAGTGTTTCTGGTTGTATACTTGACTTTCTTTAACTTTACTTTCAATCTGCCTGTAATTAATCTGCATTGGGAACTGTTTTTACGACAGTTAGCGCATTTCGAAACCTTCTGCTAATCAGGATGTAATCTATCTGAATTTTAATCCTGCTATCTGGACTCTTCCATGTCCATAATCTTCTAGGATGTTGTTTAAACCAGGTGTTTCCTACAACCATTTCCTGTTCTTTTGCACATTCTACAAGTCTGTATCCTCTTTCGTTTCGCTCTCCCAAACCATGGTTACCTACATTGTATCCATCACCTTGATCTCCCACTTTTGCGTTGAAATCACCCATTATAATATCTATTTCTGATATTTTTACATTTCTTCAAAGCAGGCTCCATGTCATTATAAAATTCATCTATACTTTCTTCACTGCATTTACTTGTTGGAGCATATATTTGAATGACATTTACTGTAAAAGGTCTTCCGTTTAATTTTACTAATAGAACTCTGTCTGACACAGCCTAATAACCTTTAATAAAATTTGATGTTTGCCGATCCAACATAATGGCTACACCTCTTTGCCGTTCTTCTCCTCCAGAATAAATAATCTTACAATCCTCTCCTGTCTTGATCCCTGCCCCTCTTCACCTGGTTTCACACATTCCTAATATATTAATATACTCTCTTCCCATTTATTGTTTAATGTTATCCAATTTTCCATCTGCATTCATTGTTCTGACATTCCAGGTTCCTACCTTTAATGATAATAATCTTTTGCACCTAGTAGCCTGCCGATGATCTGGCGTCACCAGAATTAGACACCATAAACACATATAGAACCCACTAGTCCTCAGAAAACAACATGTTAGATCCGCTACTAAACAAGCACCCAGTATATAATGTGTCTCTTTCTTCAACATACCCTGTGTGACACCAGTCAGGTCCCAGCTCGCTCTGTGACCCTTGTGAGGGTGTACAGAGTTCGAAGCTTAGCTCCTCAAACCGCAGGCTCAGTCTGCAGGTCCTACAGACTTGTACGTGTACCTGGCACCAGACTCCGGACTTGCCAGCTGTACTGTGGATGGATGCAGTCAGACAGTTACACAATCCGAGACTGTACTGTGAATGGATGCAGTCAGACAATTACACAACCTGAGAGACAGTGACTTTACTGAGGTGGCATTAAAATAAATAGTTGACCATTCAGATAAGGCTGGGTGATTCTTCTTACAACATTACAACTAACTCCTCGTGGGAACAGTGAGAGAGGGGACATTACAACTAACTCCTCGTGGGAACAGTGAGAGAGGGGACATTACAACTAACTCCTCATGGAAACAGTGAGAGGAGATATTACAACCACCTCCTCATAGGAACAGAGAGAGGAGACATTAAACCACCTCCTCATGGGAACAGTGAGAGAGGAAAAATTACAACCACCCCCTGAAGGGAAGAGTGAATAGAGATACTGAGAGAAGGCTGTTGCATCGGAGGACTGATCACGCATGGGAATACCCAATCGATCTTGATAACATAACATAATATAATATAAAATAACATAATATAACATAACACAGCATAATATAACATAACATAATATAATATAACACAACATAATATGATATGCAGGTCCGCATGGCCGAATGGGTAGGAATGCGTGTTCTTAAACATCCGTTGTGCTGATGCCGTGGTAAGGGTGTTCTACCCCTACACCGGACAGCTGGACTAAAATGTTGACCTGTCGTCCTTGACTTGGGGACGTAAATTACAAGTACCTCTGAAGTCGGAGTGGGTTCGCCTGATGAAAAGGAACACTGTTAATAGGGAAAGCTAATCCACACAGAAAATTCAGTCCATCACTACTATAAATAGTGTGTATGGACTACGCTTGGGTTCAAAGCGAGCGAGCGCAAAAAATATAAATCAATATAATATAATATAATATAATATAATATAATATAATATAATATAATATATAACATAACATAACATCGTATAACATAGCATAACGTAACATAATATAATATAATTTAACATAACATAACATTAATGAGAAGATGAGAGGTAAATTCGCAAAGGCGAACGATTACCCACGGAAGAAAAATAGTCATGTTATAACGAGATATATTGTGACAAATAGAATAACTGAAGGCTGATTCTGGTTGGACAGAGAAGGCGGCGTTGAGGAATATTATTAGGAGAATTGATCCAGAACACCAGGACCAAGGTATGTGGAAGTGTGTGAACGCCTACGCCAATTATCACGGAACATGATGATGATAATGATGATGATGATGATGATGATGATGATGATGATGATGATGATGATGATAATAATGATGATGATGATCATGTTGAACGAAGAAAACGCAGGGGGAGTTAGTGGCGTGTTGTGACAGACGACCAGAAACTAAACTTATTAACAACACAGAAAACAGATGGACATAGAGGAACATATTCGCCTGCGCCTTTAGACCATATCCAAGATACTTTACACAATATGCAGCAGTCAACACCCCAAGTCTAAATGCAACAGAGACAACTCACCAATACCACAACATCTTGCAACGAATAGCCCAACCATCGCTTTCAAATCAAGTATACTTTCCAAATTACTGCTAACTTCTACAGGATGCACATTTTACAGCCATGTTGTAATATTTTTATTATTGCCCTCTTTAAAATTAAAAATCGAAAACGTTTACTTCCTAAAGGAAAGACCACCTGGTTCGCATATACTAGGTTCTACACAAATTGTGCGTCAGTGAGGCTTGTATTGCCTGTTATCGCGTTTATAAAACTGTTATTTGGTCGTGAACCGCAAAAAACCTGGCGTATTTTCATTCGTCACTCGACGCCATCTTGAAACGATCTTATCTGGAAATCTTAACAAGCTTAGGTGAAACTGTGCAGTTTCAACATACGATCTGGGAATTTCCTACCCTCGCTAAAGAGATTGTACAAAAAGTAATATTCATTTTTCTTCTTAATGAAGGCAGAAGGTTTGAGTTGTCGCTTATCGTCGCGCATTAAACAGAACATTTGGGGAAAGAACTTGTGAAGTGTTGCTTATCAAAGTTATCTTCTCTTCAATAGCGTAGTCGTCAGGGTAGACAATTACGTTGTACGATTTTACTCATAGGACTAGAGTGTTCGTTCTTGCTAAGCAAACCTGGCGTTGCTGAATTAGTTTACCGTGGCTTAAGGTGTAAGGATATATTGTATTTGTTAGTTGTTTTGTAAAAAAAAAAAAAAAAAAACAGGCCACACTGGCACATGTATAGAATAACGAAAACACAAATAATTTATTGCCTGGAATATATCGCCGCACATCGTCAGATACAAACTGCAGAGATCACACAACATCATCATCATCATTATCCAGTGCCGTGCTGGCTGGCTTGGGCGGTCATGCTTCTCCACAAATTGCGATCTCTTTCGTCATGGATCAATTTGTGTGTTGACT
>OY992889.1:9358116-9414825 GCA_963921405.1 Cepaea hortensis | reverse complement strand
GCTTTTATTTAGACACACAGCCACTGCATTGTCACTACAGTTGTTGATTTCTAATGAGATGTATGTAACTGCTTGCAATTTTTGACAATATTCTTGAAATCTGGAGCAAGTTTACTTGTTGAAATTCGCATGACAGCATGCAAGTTGCAGTCCGACAATAAAGACCCATTCTTAGATTTGTTGATCTTCAAGCAAGACAATGCTTGTTCGCAAATGTATGTTGATCCAAATAATGATAAAAGTTTAGCTGCAAAGTTTTTCAAGTTGGGAAATGATTCTTGTGATAAAGATCCATAGAAATCCAGCAAACCATGTTTTGAATTTCTCTTTCAGATCATGATCTGCTTGTAAGTCAAGCAGCTCCAACTGTATGTCCTCTGTGGCTGTATTAGCTTCTGCACTAAAAGGTGAACTGAGAATATTGAACTATGGCTCTAAGTTCTTGAAATCTTGGAATCTCCATCCAAATTCTTCAATCAATGCATCTAATTGGGCTTTGTATTTTTCAGTCATTTCACCAGAAATGGTTTCTTGTTTCAGCAAAGGGAAGTGACAAAATCTTTTTTCACTTGCTTGTCTGGAGAACAGTGAGGGTTTTGCCTGAAATGATTTTACATATACATACAATTCATGTGCAAACACACCATTGCCCTGAAGTTTGACATTCAGTTCATTTAACTTTTCCATAATTTCAATGGCAAACAAAATCTAACTGCCACTCTTTATTGACAATGTTAGTATTAAAGTCACATGCAATGCCCTTCATCTCTAGGAACATCACTATTTCTTCTCTGTGTTCCCACTCTCGCCTCAACACCTTGCCGAGACTCAGCCATCGAACATTGGTGTGGTTCAGGACATCGGAATGTTCAGTTTCCAAATCGTCAAGTAATGACTTGAACTGTCTGTGATTAAGTCCTCTTGATCTGATGAGGTTGATGACACTGACAAATGGGTCAATAACTTGCTTGATATTCAAAACGGTTTTACACAGACTTTCTTGATGAATCACACAGTGAAGTGGTAATAATGTGTGGTCTGGATATTCTGCTTTAATCTTATCACTTATCAACTTTACCAGACCTACATTTTTTCAGTTGTAACACTTGCCATCTTGTTCAAAACCAACCCAGTTCTTTCAATACAGTTAGTAACAGCATTGAATATATCATGGCCTGTGGTTGTATCTTTGAGTGACGCAACACTCAGTAACTCTTCAGCGAGTTTGAAAGAAGTGTTTATTCCACGTATAAATATCAACAATTGGGCAGTATCGTGTACATCGGTACTCTCATCCAATGCAAGAGAGTACCACAAAAATTTGTTACTTGCATCTTGAAGTGTATGCATCAAATTGTCACTGATCTTGTCAACACGTCTGACCATAGTTCTCCTTGATAAAGTAATGTTGTCAAATCTGTTGTTGTTTTTTTGTTCTGGACACATAATGTTTGCGACATCTAGCAAACATTCCTTGATGAACTCGCCATCAGAAAATGGTTTGTTCTGTTTTACAATTCTGTGTGACAGCACAAGACTAGCTTCTGTTGCATCATCTTGAATTGAAGACTGTTTAGTGAAAACAGTTTGCTGTTCCTCCAAATTTTTCACCAACTCAAGGCATTTCTTTTCCTTCTCTTCGATCGTTAAATTGTATCCGAAATCGGAATGTTTTGTTTGATAATGTCTTTTTAACAACGCGACACAACAAGCAAACTGATTTGCTACCAACTTTTATAAAATAGTACTTAGTTGTCCATTCATCATTAAAAACACGGCATTCATCTTCAATCCTACGTTTGTTATTGACACTCATCATAACGGTACATGAAATTATGTAAAATTCAACAAAATAACTTAAAAACGAATTAAAAATTTTTATTTCTAAATGCCCTCGCGGGCCGCATAAAATCACTTGGCGGGCCGCATGCGGCCCGCGGGCCGTAGTTTGCCCACCCCTGCTCTACAGGATCTTTCATCAGTTAATAATATATGTCATTGAGTATGGGTTGGGGCTGCTGATAGTATCGAAGAGCCAGCTTGAAATGTTGGAGCACATACAGAATGCGGCCATGCGGGTGATCCTGGGGCGCATAAAGGACACACCAATTATTTGCATGAGGCATATCCTGGCGCTACCAACAATGGCGGATAGGCATAAGGTCTTTCAAGCCAAATGGTACCTGAGAGTTGCCCCAGATAGGGATCAAACCTTGCATGAATCCATTGATATGGTCAAGGGTCATATACTAAGACGAGGCAGGTCCTGGATGGCACAGGCAGAAATATCTATACGTCAGGTGTGTGAATCGTGAAACAGAGTGGGTTGAAGTTCCGGAAGACATGACGGACTGGCACAATGTAATAGTGACACTGAGTCATGAGTGCAGAGAATTAGCATCGGGCGCACAGAGTTTGAGGTGCAACAACTGATCCACTGTAACACACATCAAGGTGACATAGTGATCTATAGTGATGGGTCAGTGTTGAAAAATGGACGGAGTGGTTGGGGTTTTATTGCGAAGGCTACAGGGCGATTCTTAAAAAAGGAGAATCTGGCATATGAGGCTATGACCTCCAGCGTGAGAATGGAGGTGGAGGCAGTCACGGTGGTTAGAGGAGACCACTGCAACACACATTGTCTTCATCATGTATTCAAGGAGTATGCTTAGTACGGTGGAGAAAGGAATGTTTCATGTGGACTGACTCATCTCGCTTCAGAGGTCACAGATTGTGAGAATGAACAGGTGACAGGCTGGCAGGGAATGCACCTCTTGGTTGTAGATTACTTATGGACAAGGTTGAGTTGGTCGTGCGCCTATGGGACTAGGTTGAGAAGGTGAGGGACAGATAGAGAACCCGTTTGTGGAAAGGATGAGATTGCAGGGGATTGGCAGGAGTTCTGGTAGAATCTCAAAACTGAGAGGGACGACCTGGAGAACTTTCAATCAGATAGTGGTCGGAACGATTAGTAGTGTGATTCTTGGCTGGCTGTTGAACGAAGGGACGGAGCGCGTATTGGAATGTCCTGAGTGCAGTTATATCAGATCATAGCTCAACCCAACTCAACTCAACATTTCTTCATTGATCTCATTCATTGGTGTTCTAGATCAAATACACTGATGATATTCCTCCATGCCACCGTCTCATGTCATCCAGCTTCATGTCTATACATTTGTCTCTGCCTTTCCTGTTGCTGATATTTCCAGTTCCCACCATGTTTTCTTGTGCGTCTCTTCTCATTACTCGAGAATGTCTTCTAAAAGTAACGGGGAGTTTGAGAAATGCCATCATGGTCTTATGACTCGTTCAAGGGACAATCCCAAACGCATCTCGACATGTTAGTGGACTTGAAACACACCACAGGGTGGCACATTCAGACCTAAGAACTGAGTAACCACCCAGATAAGTGGACAACTCTTGAACTGAGTAGAGCAGAGTTCTCGCTTGCCGTGTCAGCTGGAAACTGATGTCAAATGCAGAGGTGGAATCAAGGGAAACTACCACATTATCTTCTCAGAATTTCTTTGAATTTTATATTTCATGGAATTCTAAAAATGATAATATTCACGAACGAAGAACTGGTATGTATTTCAGCGGCGTAAAGGCCAAAGAATTGACTTCATTGCGCCGGGTTTGGTCCCATAAGGTTCGGACACTTACCGCAGAGCTGCCTGCCAAAAGCGTGGGACAAAGCACCAACTCCATAGCTCCAGCGACGACCCCCAGGAGTCTCCGAGAACGCTGCACTCAATGAACCGAATGACGGATTCTTGAAACTAACCCACAACCTTTGCGTGCGCGAAGCATGCGGTTTAACCTCTTGGCCACGAAGACTCCCGTAACATGTAATGTTCAAAAGAAATACCCAAAGTTGCTCAGATAATGTCCACTTTTACACGAATTCGAGTATGTTAAGTATATGGTGCAAGACCCATGGTTGTATGCACCAACTGGAGCTCGGCAGTGATATGTTCAATATAACGCCAGGCCCCTTCACTTCCCAACACACTTCCTGGTACCCTTCAGGACTGTGTCGACTTGTCAACCCACATGTTTATAAATCAGCCTCTGTGTGGATTCGAACCTACGATCAGTGGACCAACAGGCAAGCGGCTACCTACAACGTTAATGGGGCGATATGTCAAACCCAGCAACCTATTTAAATAAATATTATAAGGGGTTCCCTTACAATGTGTGGCGATATGTCAAACCCAGCAACCTATTTATATAAACAATATAGCGGCTTCCCTTACTATGTGGGGGAGATATGTTAAAGCCGGCAATCTATTTACATAAATATTATAGCGGCTTCCCATACAATTTGGGGCGACATGTCAAACCCAGAAATCTATTTACATAAATATTATAGCGGCTTCCCTTACAGTGTGGGGTGATATGTCAAACCCAGCAACCTACTTACATATATATTATAGCGGCTTCCCTTACAATGTGGGGGAAATATGTTAAAGCTGGCAATCTATTTATATAAATATTATCGGGGGTTCCCATACAATGTGGGGCGATATGTTAAACCCAACAATCCAATTACATAAATATTATATTATGCAAGTATTCTTCTCCAGGTGATAGGTCTGGGGCAGACATGGGCGATCATGACACTCTGATCTTATCTTATCATCAGAGTGTCCGTTTATGTGTTTCATATATCGACATTCCTATGGACTCTGTTATTCTCTCTGTCCATCGTTTACATGGTAGGTCCCTTCTTCTGGTCTGTACATATTTGCTTGTTGTAATATACTAAAAAGTCGCTTAAAAGTCGACAGGGTCGACTTCATTGCACGGGGTTTTATTCCCATATGGCTCTGTCTCTTTCCGCAGCGCGGGCTGTCGAAAGCATCGCTCAAAGCATGAATCCCGTAGCTCCAGCGATGACATCCAGAAGTATCCGAAAAAAATGCAATCGTGAACTGAAGGACGCGGCCCGGAATCGAACCCACAACCTTCAGAGCCTGAGTCAGATGGTTTGACCTCTTTGCCACGGAGACTCCCTGTACTTGATGTGGTATACTGTCAGTTGATAGTCTAGTTATGTGTTTGTTTTTCTTCTATGTACACGATATTTTCAACATTCTTCTCTGTCTACGATATTCTCAACATTCATATCAAAGAAATGTTTCTTAGAACTGAAGATGATTTGTATGTTCTGTCCCTTTTTTAAAAAAAAGTCGCATATCCCTTACGGGACGTTGCAGTCAACACCATCATTTTTCATTTGCTGTGATGTTCTTGACAAGATTACGCTCAGTAGTTTGCCATTGCTTTCTCAGCGACCGGCACATGCCCCGTAACCAACGCGACGCGATCCACTGTCGAATCTGTGTTCCTCACGTAGAAATACGGGATTACGGAGAAAATCGTTAACACCTCCGCTAGGGAGACCGGCTGTTCTGTCCTACGAGTAGAATTATGCACCTAGAAGCCGATACTCTGTCTCATGTCTTTCTATCACCATACAACCCGAATGACATGCATGTCTGAGTGGGGGAACTCGGTTTTGTATATGCAACACGATACTCTGTCTCATGTCTTTCTATCACCATACAACCCGAATGACATGCATGTCTGAGTGGGGGAACTCGGTTTTGTATATGCAACACGATACTCTGTCTCATGTCTTTCTATCACCATACAACCCGAATGACATGCATGTCTGAGTGGGGGAACTCGGTGTTGTATATGCAACACGATACTGTGTCTCATGTCTTTCTATCACCATACAACCCGAATGACATGCATGTCTGAGTGGGGGAACTCGGTTTTGTATATGCAACACGATACTCTGTCTCATGTCTTTCTATCACCATACAACCCGAATGACATGCATGTCTGAGTGGGGGAACTCGGTTTTGTATATGCAACACGATACTCTGTCTCATGTCTTTCTATCACCATACAACCCGAATGACATGCATGTCTGAGTGGGGGAACTCGGTTTTGTATATGCAACACGATACTCTGTCTCATGTCTTTCTATCACCATACAACCCGAATGACATGCATGTCTGAGTGGGGGAACTCGGTTTTGTATATGCAACACGATACTCTGTCTCATGTCTTTCTATCACCATACAACCCGAATGACATGCATGTCTGAGTGGGGGAACTCGGTGTTGTATATGCAACACGATACTCTGTCTCATGTCTTTCTATCACCATACAACCCGAATGACATGCATGTCTGAGTGGGGGAACTCGGTGTTGTATATGCAACACGATACTCTGTCTCATGTCTTTCTATCACCATACAACCCGAATGACATGCATGTCTGAGTGGGGGAACTCGGTGTTGTATATGCAACATGCCTGCTCCACACAGCGCACAATCTGTCTTGTGGTGTTAGCATTATTTCTGAACACAGCCTTAGAATAAACGCCCGAACAAGTTAGAGCAGTGTTTCCCAACGTGGGGCCCACGCCCCACAGGGGGGCAATTCGATTGTTAAGGGGGGCAATTCGAAAATGGAAGAAATCGGCTGGATATAACAAAACGGTGAGACTTGAGACTGAAGTTAACTAAATTGGAACATGACATAAAATCTCTTTGCAGCCAGCATCAAGCGCAAGATCTCACTAAATTTAAATAATTACTAATAATTAAAATAATATAGAACAATCTTTCATTAAAATTATTTTGTACTTGAATTTCAGATCTCCATTATATGTTTTGAAAATTTACTTACTGTGTTTGCTCAATAATTTCCTAGTGATTTCTTCCTAAAACCTATCGGTTCTTTGGCTAGGATCGGGTACATTTTCTGCTCTCTTCCCCCCCCCCCCCCCCAGTAATGCGCCTGGTCTGGTCGGGGGCCGGGATGATCAAATAAATACCCATCACATATCTTCACCTTAGATATGGGCCTGGTGGACCACTGTGGACAATAGCTCAGTGAGACTAAGGGTCCACACACAAAAAGGGGGAGGCGGGGAACCAGCTTGTCTGGGGTAACCGAAAAAAAAAAAAAAAACATTCACCCAACACAACCGACACACAGGGACGCGGTCCCAGGGGGGGGGGGGGCGGCTCTGGCCCCTCTGGGAACCGTGAGCCCTTCTAAAAAAAATGATAGTTTCATTAGTGAACATTTCGATTTTTGAATATTAAAAATGATGCATATGTTGGGGGTGGGGGGGGGGGCCATAAGAATTTTAGAAAGGCTTAGGTGGGGCATAGCACAAAAAAGGTTGGGAAACACTGAGTTAGATGGTGTCGGCCAAAAGACTCAAATATCGCAGCTCTGCTGTAAACGGGAAAAACGCATTTACTTCCAAAGCAAACATTTCGGACGAACGACGACGACGACGACGAAGAAGAAGAAGAAGAAGATGAAGAAGAAGAAGAAGAAGAAGAAGAAGAAGAAGAAGAAGAAGAAGAAGAAGAAGAAGAAGAAGAAGAAGAAGAAGAAGAAGAAGAAGAAGAAGAATTACTACCATAACTATCGGACTTAGCGTCTGTAGCCGTGCGCATGGAGTGAGGCTGTTCCTGTGTGTGGTTACTTTGTGCGCCGTGTGCTGTTTGTGCTTCCTGTCTGTGCAAAATGTGCGCCGCAGCTGTGTTAGCAACAAACACACGAAGTGTGTGGCAACTTTACAAAATAAAGTTACAAAACATAGTGTACGTTTCAGCGGCAAACCTTCATCAGCAAATAACAACAAGAAAACGTTATCACGTATGAACGAAATAGCTACAATATAGCATAATATCTTGATTCCTGTAAAATCAAAATATGTAGAATATTGTGACAGTTTAGCCATTGAAATGAACATACGGACAGAACATTTACGTTTGATGGGCATGGGAGAAGCGAGCAGGTGGGGTTGTTGGGGGGACTGATCTGAAAAGGGCTTCACCTCATCCAGTTTCTTCACAAATCCATTATTCAGTGTCTCCCGTTGATATCAGTGATACAAATTCCGCCTCCGAGCAAGCACAACGGGGGATTTCTGATCGTCAGAAGTAGTCCCATTTCCCGGAATGTTTTTGCCCTTGATCTTTCTTACACTCTCGGGAGAAGGGCCTTCCCGGATCATGACTCCGCGTGTCTTTCTCCCGCCGTCCGTTCGTACCCTGTTTAGAGACATTTGATTCATTTCCTCACTTGTCCCAGACATGGGCGGTGTGCCTACTCCCCCGGAGAAGAGAATTGCAGAATTGGGGATATGTCAACATCAGCAGACAGAAATAATTTCCTCATCCTCTCCCCAACTCACCTTAATCGCTCATATCCTTTGATATAATTCTCTGGTAGATAAGAGCGTTCGTTTTTAAACTTCCTGTGTGCTGATGGCAAGGTAGCGGGTTCAACCCCTACTCCGGTCAGTTGGACTAAAATATATCTTCTCGTCCTTGACTTGTGGAGGTAAATTACAAGTATCTCAGAAGTCGGAGTGGATTGGCCTGGAGAAACATCAGTCCAGTGCACTTCTCAGTGGTAGCAAGTATGTGGACTACGTTTGGGTTCAAAGCGAGCAACAAAACAACAGAACAGAAAAGAATGCGATATGAGATGCCAGCTTGAAAACTGCTAATTATTGAACACAAATCTGTTTTCATTGATCAACAAAATCTTCTCGAACTTTCATGCACTTTTCACTTTTATCAATCGTTTTATCAATCCCTAAGTGCCTGCACCACATAGGTCCTTGGGCTGCTGCCTTTGCCACGTTCGCAATTCAAGCTCAATCTCTTTATCACCAGCAAATCGTTTGCCGCCAAGTTATGTCCCGATCCCCACTTAGACAGGCAGCATTTCCATTGGCAGTCAATTCCCTGGCAAAAAATCTTTACAGCAGCACGCGGTTCTTCGGTTGTGCAATCTTCGGTTATGGCCGACATTGTCACCACCAATTGGGCTTAAAACAGTATGCACGTTCACGTATGCGTGGGCGAGTTATCGTCTGTCTGACATAAACAGCAAACTAGATGAATATGCCACATAACGACACCTTTATAAACTACCAACAATGATTTCTCAACTGTCTAATATCATTGTGTGACCTGGCTTTGAAAACCGACTGACTAACCCTTACAGCTTATCAACAATTTTATGACTTCGAAATAGCAGCAGGACTAACTACAACTAGCTGAACAGCTGAATTATACTCTGTTTAAACAAATAATTGACTTGAAATGCAGTAAAACTGTACAAATACAATTAAGAAATCAACACAGGCGGAAAGGTTGCAAATATTTAGGAGAAAACCCTTGCCAGTATTACTTAACAAAGTTGTCTCCCCCTGTCTAGTCAAACCGTCAGGGGTAGACAACTAATCCATGATGTTACTTGTCTGTTTGCGTCCCCTGTGTAAACACATGTAACACACATGCTTGTGTCGGCGTGGCCGAAAGGACAACAGCGCTTGCTCTTAAACTTCCGGTGCTCTGACGGCGGGTAGGCGGTTTAACCCAAGCACCCGCATTAAGCTGGACTTAAACGATGACTTCTTGTTAAAAAAAATTAAAACAAAGTTAGTTGCATATGGACGTGACAGTCAACTCCAGTATTTTTTTTTCTGTTTGTGATTCCTGGGTAAGTTTACGCCCAGTAGTTTGCCATTGCTTTCTGAGCGGCCGGCACTCATACCATTGTATGGAAACCAACGCAAGGCCGTCTGCATGCCAAATCGACCGCAACTGTGTTTCGAACTCGGTATGCGGGATTACGAATTGCGTACACAGAGCTGGCTGTCGTTCAGAAAGCAATGGCAAACTACTGAACGTAAAACTCTCAACATATTCAACCTGGAGCTGATCGCAACACGCTGTATAGGACATGCACAATTTTAACACACATTCACATGTACACACACGCACACACACACACACACACACACACACACACACACACACATCACACAAAAACACATCACACAAACACACATCACACAAACACACATCACACAAACAGTACCAATGCAACTCACACACTGATGATTATGTTGAAAATGATTAGAATCATTATGATGAATGACGTGAGATTATACAGAAATGTACCACAATTTTGCCATACGACAATGTGTTGGTGAGGGACCTATGACAGGTCTAGCAAACAGGCAAGGAATTGACTTGACCCTAGACAACGAATCATGGGGGGGGGGGGGATATTGAAGGAAAGGCGCTATTCACAGGCACTTAGGTTACTCCTCCCCACAACGCCTAATGCTTAAGTGGAAGAAAACAACAATAAAAATAACAACAACCTACAAGGTTATACTGGTAACGGACGGGATCGATATTTGCTTGTCGTGGTGTGACCAAAGGTCTGACAAGTTCACCAATGTAATCTCTACATGGGCGGTATCGAATCCTGTCGGATTGTTATCTATAGTGAGTGGGTAAATGAATGGCCGGAACAAGTTATGGGATACCATTTGAGACATTTAATCGATTTACACATTTTCACTAACTGCTTGAAAAATTCGCCATGTGAGAGTTCTACACTGCTGCGTTCATTTCTATGAGAATTAAGTTGAGATGAATTAAGTTGAGTTAATACCGAAATCACAACACTCGGGATATTCCCATACGCGCGCCGTCCCTATCTTTAACAACGAGCGAAGAGTCTCACTACCACAGGAACCAGCTGCAATCTGATTATGTGTCCATCTGGCCTTTCCCTGGAGTACTGGGTCACATCGTCTGGACAGGTCCTGCCGCACCATTTATGTGTTTTATCGAACTTATTGTCCATATGATCCATGAGGCTCCAGGCCACATCTGTCTTATCGTGCACCAATACAGTAATACAGCAGCCAGTGTGCATACCCAGTCAATCTGTCCGCACGTTGGTTTCCCCACACACCAGCATGTCCTGGATTGGGAAGGGGTGGGGGGGGGGTGTGTTTAACTGTCTAACAGATGTTCCCTATATTGTAATTTTTAATTGCTGCTTGCTTGCTTGTGTTCGCTGGCTGTGAACTGCAGCGTGAAGTCCTGTGTGTCGGATGGTGACATCCTGTTGTCCTACATCAGTGTGATGTCATACAGGACTTGAGGTTTGCGTGAATATCCATTGTCCCATGTCTGGCATATTGATGTGCAGACTGGTGGTTCCTCGCCGTGCAGGCAGATACTTTCCGACTTCAAAAGAATCAGCGATCCTACTACGTTAGCCAGCTGACCCTGGTGCCTTGGAAACACCTCTGCTTCCCATTTTGTAATTGAAACGTGCCACTCTG
The DNA here is from genome assembly GCA_963921405.1 of Cepaea hortensis. Lineage (NCBI taxonomy): Eukaryota > Metazoa > Mollusca > Gastropoda > Stylommatophora > Helicidae > Cepaea > Cepaea hortensis. Next base: position 9,403,623 of record OY992889.1, on the reverse strand, counting down.
GAAAAAAACACCACTAATCCCTATACATACAAGGGCAACCTATTTTAACACTATCATAGTACAGACTACATGCCCGTTAACAAAATATTATTATCTCTATTGAGAAATGGTATTTAAAACACATTCTCCTAACTATGGTACATAGTACATGATACCGTTGTTACTTATACTTGCCATGTAAACATTTAGTTTTAGTGAGTCATGTATTATTGATTATTGCACAGTTTCTATACGTCTATTTTGCATATTGTTTCTGCTGTTGTCGTAGTTGCTGTCTAAGATTAGCTTCATGCGTGATATGTATGAAATAATGTATGAGAGCAGACCGATAAGAAGGGCAGAATTTCAGACGGGCCTGCATGCCCAATTCTTAACCGTTTAAAATAAAGTTCTTTCGTCCGCTTGTTACAATCACGACATATGTGCTCGGTTTATCATAGAGCCAGCGAAGGCTGAAGGCTGTCTTAGTATTCTGACGGAATGTTATCCGTAACTTCGGTTGAAAGTAATTTTAACTTGAGTACATCGCAGAATGCAATGGAATACTACTGAACTTCAGTTTGCCTGGAACATTACAGACACCCACAACATGCTGGGGTTGATTGCGGTGTCCTGTAAAGGGCATGCAACAAACTGTGAACCTTCCACGGGGGAAGTCGCGGTAGCGCAGAAGCTAGCACACTGGCATGTCGGCCCGAAGGCATCTGTTCGGATCCCCAATGGGACCACTGTTATTTTTCTGTCCAGAATAAAATGGGTACCCGGAAATGTTATTGGAAGCACGGGTGGTCGGAATGGACTTTGCCACGAAGTGATGTTGTTAAGGCTATCGATGCGTCTAGGGTTTGACATAATATGAATAATAATATGAATACCTTCGAGTTCTTCTTGTTTAACTGAAGATTAAAACAGCCACTGGAACAAAACTCCACAACGACTTTCCTCTCGCAAATTGACTTTAATATGTCGACTCAATTACTCACATGTCGACCACACTCAGTCGCTCCACAGAAACTTTAGAACACACACTGGATTAACACAAAGCGGCATAACGGACTGTTAGCCATGCTTAAAAGACATGCCGCGTCCATACTGGACAGCAGCCCAAGTCTCACTCTCTCAGTGACGTTTTCCGTGACGCTTCCCTAGTTTCCCTGCGCACTCTATAATTGTACCATTCGGTGCATCTTTTAGGGAAGCTCCCTTCAGCCTTTCTCAGTCTGCTATATGTCAGTGACTGATATGTGGCAGACTTGACCACATTCCCCCAGCGAATGCCGATCAGTCTAAACATATGTGGCTAGCATCATATATACAATAGGCCTCTAGACGTGAGGGGGACGCTTGTGATTGTAGCTCCACACCTGCCTCGGGAGCAGCGCTAGTCCAGTGGCTGGCAAGCTTGTCATGTGTTCGACCTCAGTCAAGACTAGGATCGCAGCACTCGGAAGATTCCTATACGTGCTACGTCATCATCTTCAACAGCCACCAAAGATTCCCAGTACTAATGGTACTAGTAGTAGCGTGATTATGTCTGGGTGTGGCCTTGCCTGGGAGTTCTGAGTGTCGGCCAGATCCTCTGGTCACTACCTACAGCACCACTCTCTCCAGGCCGTGATGATCTATCTGTTCTCCTGCATTATACACATGATTCCAAAGGGCCTCGACCACATCTGCCTTATCATGTACCAATACCTCACTAAGTTCTGCAGACCCAACCAGTCTATCCGCCTGCTCGTTTCCCACCCCACCAGCATGTCCTGGGCGAAACTAAAGGCCACCAGGGATTCTCTAGTTCACATGAGCTCCCAGATATACTTAATCTAAATTTGGTACACAGGCATGTACTAGGAAGTACCAAGTGCTAGTTCCACTTGTTCATGAACTACTGGCAGCTCGATGGGTGGTAATATGGTCATTATTGCACTGGCCGCCTCTGCATCTCATAACATGTCCTTGTATCTATTGTGGCCGGATCAACACAGCAACAAACTGTTTATAAAATAAATATGGAACTAGACCATACACCCAATACACTCAGCACTATACCAGCGTTTGTGTACTCATCATCATATGCCATACCGATAAGCGTGGACGGTCATGTTTCGCCATATCCCACTTTCACTCGAGTACTAAGTGATTCAACGAGCATGATCCGAAAAGTTAAGGCGGGTTCCGTTCGCAGACAGTGGACTGAATCGCTGCGGAAGTTCTGTTGTCCGTAGAGTCGTCTTCATCTTCGTTCCGGGACAAGCGGGAGTTGGGGGAAATAAACGAGCTGATAAACTTGCTGGCTCTGCATCCCCTGCAGATGGTCAACCCATGGATCGTGCCGATGCTATTAATGCTCTTAGATAGATGTTGAGAGCGAATGGGTTTGACGCTAATGAATCCACTTTGTTGTCCAGAATGAAAAGGAATGTTTCGTGTGGAATGGCTCTCGTCGCTTCAGAGGTCACAGATTGTGAGAATTGTATGGATATTTTGCCCTGGTCATGCGGGGGTGCGGGGGAATGAACAGGCTGATAGGCTAGCAGGGAGTGCACCTCTTGGTGGTATCTTGGCTATGGACAAGGGGGAAGAGGTCGTGCGCTTGTGGGACCAGGTGGAGAAGGCGGAGGAACAGATTGAGAACCCATATGTGGAAAGAATGAGATCGCGGGGGATCGGCAGGGGTTCCGGAAGAATCTCAAAACTGAGAGGGAAGACCAGGAGAACTTTTAATCAGATAGCGGTGGGAACGATTAGTAGTATGACTCTTCGCTGGCTGTTGAACGAGGGGACTGAGCATGTATGGGAATGTCCTGAGTGCAGTGATGTCGGTTCTTAATTCAACTCAACTCAACTGTCCAGAATGAGAGATTCGGGAGTAAGAATTGGCACGGCCAGACACGAGAGCAACATTGGGAGAATGAGGGACCTCATCAGCCAACACAGAACTGGCACGATTAGCCATAGGACCCTGATGCATATGTATGGTGTGGGTTAAAGGGGGAGGGGGAGAGAAATATGAACACCTGTGGAAATGTCCGGAGTGCAAGGATAATGCCCCAACAGATAACAGATAACCCTATACACTTTAATGCATATAACAAATCCTTTACTTGCATACTTTAGATGTTGTTTATGTTGCCCCTGTGAAAGGATTACATTTAAGTTAGTTTCATTGTGGTTATTCTCTCCATCGACCATCTGCTGCAGTTTGCTGTGAATTAAAGAGTTAATGGCAGGGCTGTCGGGGTAGAGGACGCAATCTTCTTTGAACGAAAAAATCTCAGATATTCAAAACAGTGTATTCCCTTGGTGAATTTAACCACAGAAGACACAATTCATTGCCTGGCATATTTCGCTGTATTTCGTCATGTTCATACTGGAGAGTTACATATCATATGAAGTGAGTCAATGAATAATACTTTAGCTAAAACAATTAAAACACATAGTCACAGGTATTGTTGGAGTGTGGAACATCTGTTATCCCCTCGGTAATCTCAAATTTAACACGAAATCTTTCTGTTAGCACAAGACTGACCAGAGCCGCCTAACGTAATTCTCAAACTCGTCTATTTCTCAACATCTCATAAAGTATGGTCATTGCGTGAACAAAGGACATGAGTTTCGTATTCTGTATTCGACGAACAATAATCGACTGCTCAAATATGCTGTAAATAAATGCTGGAGTTGATTGCTACGTCCTGTAAAGGATATGCAACTAACGTTTAATCCACACAAACACCTGGTTTCTACAGTAAACGAAGTGAACTGGCAACAAACAGACCTATTTTCCAAACTACGTTTAGAAAGCCCACCCAATTCACCTCCTGGAATAAGACGACATTACCTCACTGCCCATCTCCTTTTCCCCATTGTCCATCTCTCGCTCCCCACCCCAATCTAACTCTCCCCACACACCATCTCCCTCCCCCATCTCCCTGTCCCGACGCCCTATTTCCATCTCCCACCCCCTTCTCCCACTCTCCCTCTCCCCACTCCACCATCTCCCTCCCCCATCTCCCTGTCCCGACGCCCTATTTCCATCTCCCACCCCCTTCTCCCACTCTCCCTCTCCCCACTCCCCATCTCCCTCCCCCATCTCCCTGTCCCGACGCCCTATTTCCATCTCCCACCCCCTTCTCCCACTCTCCCTCTCCCCACTCCCCATCTCCCTCTCCCCACTTCCGGTGTCCGTATTCCCACTCCCCATCTCCCTCACCCCACTACCCATCTCTCTCTCTCTCCCAACTCCCTATCTCCCTCTCTCCATCTACATCTCCCCACTTCCCTCTTCCTCCCCACGTCCATCTCCCTCTCTCTATCCCCTTCACCCCACTCCCCATCTCCCTCCCTCTCACCCCATTTCCTTCTTGCCAACCCCATCTCCCCCTTCCCACACCCCATCTCCCTCTACCCACACCCCATCTCCCTCTTCCCATTCCCCATCTCCCTCTTCCCATTCCTCATCTCCCTCTTCCCATTCCCCATCTCCCTCTTCCCACTCCCCATATCCCTCTTCCCACTCCCCATCTCCCTCTCCCGAACGCCTGGACCATGCCCACTTTTGATTGACATGTTTGAGGTTACTAGTCAACCTTGAGAAATCTGACCCTGACATTCGATCCTCCGGCAAATAGCCTCCCCGTGGCGTGTTTCTGTGCACGGTTTTGTGCAGCCGACAAGAATGTCCCAATAGAACTATTCAATTGAGGTTTTATGTAGCAGACAAGCATGTCACAATAGAACAACTCCATTGAGGTTTTGTGTAGCAGACAAGCACGTCACAATAGAACAACTCCATTGAGGTTTTGTGTAGCAGACAAGCATGTCACAATAGAACAATTCCATTGAGGTTTTGTGTAGCAGACAAGCATGTCACAATAGAACAATTCCATTGAGGTTTTATGTAGCAGACAAGCATGTCACAATAGAACAATTCCATTGAGGTTTTATGTAGCAGACAAGCATGTCACAATAGAACAACTCCATTGAGGTTTTGTGTAGCAGACAAGCACGTCACAATAGAACAATTCCATTGAGGTTTTGTGTAGCAGACAAGCATGTCACAATAGAACAATTCCATTGAAGTTTTATGTAGCAGACAAGCATGTCACAATAGAACAACTCCATTGAGGTTTTGTGTAGCAGACAAGCACGTCACAATAGAACAATTCCATTGAAGTTTTATGTAGCAGACAAGCATGTCACAATAGAACAACTCCATTGAGGTTTTGTGTAGCAGACAAGCATGTCACAATAGAACAATTCCATTGAGGTTTTATGTAGCAGACAAGCATGTCACAATAGAACAACTCCATTGAGGTTTTGTGTAGCAGACAAGCACGTCTCACTAGAACTATATCATTGAGGTTTTGTGAAGCAAACAAGAACGTCCCAATAGAACTATTCATCGAGGTTTTATGTAGCAGACAAGAACGTCCTAATAGAACTATTCCAATGAGGTTTCCGCTGTTGTTGTTTCTCCACGGGCACACATTAGAACGGGAGCTCCGGTACCGATGTGGTTTGCACGCTAATGGTGGTCAGCGTGGTAGAGTGGGTAAGAACTCTCGTTCTTATACATTCGGTGTGCTGATGTCGAGGTGGCGGGTTCAACTCCTACACCGGTCAATTGGACTAAAATGTTGACTTCTCGTCTTTGACTTGTGAATGTAAATTACAAGTACCACAGAAGTCACCTCATGGCGAGGGACACTGGTAATAGGGAAAGCTAACCCACACGCAAAATGCAGCTAAGATCTATTAGAAGTAACATGTGTGCTTGAGTTCACAGCGAGCGAACGCAACAAAAAATTAACAATGCCAGAGACAGGCGTTGAGCTCTCCGGGTCAAACATCTTCTGTCCGCTGTGGTGGGGATATGTTTGTATGATTAATGTTGGTGTCGGGTTGATCCAGTCCACAAATGGTAATAAGGACAGAAATGGGAAGATAAGGTGCTCAGTGCCATGGTGACCACGTGACCCATCGAGTGATGATGGGCCTGTACAAGTATAGGTCAACTTACAGGTGTTTATAGATGTGTAATAATGATATCACGGCAGAACTGTGTCCTCATCTCATGTGGATAGGTGGGAGATGGGCCTCATATCATGTTAATTAGCCTTGTTTATGTTTACAATATTCATTTCACAATGTTTATTTTTCTTCCTATGTAAATGTATAATGCTCTTGATGAACGAAAGACGAGTGATTGGAAGGGCCGAATGTAAGACGGGCCTCCGCGCCCAATTTGTGACCCTAATAAAGTTGATTTGATTTGATTTGACGTAAAAAGGTAATTGCATATCCTTTACAGGAGGTCGCAATCAACCACAGGTTGTTTGTGATTTCTTGACAAATTTACGTTCAGTAGTTTCTCATTGTTTTCCGAATCACCAGCACACATACGATTGTATGAAAACCAACCCTAGCCGTCTGCTGTCTAATCTCCCGCTGCTTTGTTTAAAATGCGGCATGTGGGATTACGAACAGCGTCCGTAACCCCTTCCCCAGAGAAGTTCCTCAGAAATTGGAGTGAGTTAAAACATCGAGGTAAAGGTAACAGTCTTTCGAAATTAATGTCTATCATAAGCATGGCGCCTTGCGTGTGTAAATTATCTACACATCTTGATTCCATCTACGTTTTCCTGTTCTACACATCCCCCGCTACAAGCTCTTCCACAATTATCGTTTCCAGACTTTCGGTTCTTTTTATATGCCCAAAATATTAAACTTGCCTCTAGTTTATTTGCCTAACATATCTTCTTCGGTATTCATATTTGCTAGATAGATATGTTCTCCTTTTCGTCCGTTGGGTTTTAATAGACTATGTGCCAAACAAAAAGTAGATTTTGACCAAACAGAGATAGCGGCTTAACTCTACCAGACCGCTGTACCGATTTTTCGGTAATTTCAGAATCTTCCTCTATACCACTGTACCTAATTTTCGGTACTTTGCCTAGTACGTGAAGAAAATGCCTAGTATAAACTAAGAAGAATAAACTAGAAGAATTAGAAGTATTGGGAGAATTTGGAGTAGACATATTAACCAAAAGTTAAATGATATTTACAGCAGTGGATATCTACCCAGTGATATGCTGAAATCAATATTTATAGCTATACCAAAAAGACCAGGAGCAATTGAATGTGAAGATTTTCGCACAATTAACCTCGTAAACCATATCACTAAGCTTCTGCTCAGAATCATAATGAGAAGAACCAGAAAGAAAATAAAAATGGAAATTAGTGAAGAACAGTATGGATTTGTGGAGGGAAAGGGCACAAACAATGCAATATATACATTACGGACACTAATAGAAAGGTCAATAGAGAAACAGAGAGACATATATTTGTGCTTCATAGATTATACTAAGGCATTTGATAAAGTAAAACATGATGCACTGATTAAAATGTTGGAAGATACCAACATTGATGGGAAAGATTTAAGAATAATAAAGAATATTTACTGGAACCAAGTAGCAGCAATTAAAATTGGAAATAAAGAGGGTAGTTACGAACACATAAAGCTAGGAGTGCGACAGAGGTGTGTCTTGTCACCAGATCTCTCCTCCCTATATAGCGAATTAATAATGAGAGAGATCAAAGAGATGCCAGGAATACTAGTTGGAGGTTATAATATAAATAATATACGCTATGCAGATGACACAGTATTGGTGGCAGATAAATCAACAGACCTACAACAATTGTTGGACACTGTAGTAACAGAGAGTGCAAGGAAAGGACCCTCCTTGAATATCAAGAAAACACTAACAATGGTGATATCAAAGAAAATGGTGACACCACAATGTGACATAGAAATAGAAGCAAAAATTCTTAACCAAGTGGATAATTTTAGATACCTAGGGACATTTATAACATCAGATGGAAGATGTACAACAGAGATTGAGAGCAGAATAGGGCAGGCAAAGGCCGCATTTCAGAAAATGAAGAGTATCTTGTGCAATAAGTCACTATCACTGAGTGTAAGAAAGAGAGTGCTAAAATGCTATGTAGAACCAGTTTTGCTGTATGGCAGTGAATCTTGGAATGTAAATGAACAAAGTAAGAAGAAATTAGAAGCAACAGAGACGTGGTTCCTGAGACGAATGTTGAGAATTCCTTGGACTGCCAGAGTCACTAACGACGATCGCCTGAAACAGGCATTTATGAGAGTTTTATGCTGTATGCTGTGTATTGTCTTACTAAATATGAAATGTCTTATCTGTTTATTTATGTCTGTGATTGTCTGTTTTTGAGGGTTTAACACTGTCACTAGGTATATTATTTTTGGTAAGACGTGTGTGTTGATTATTATGCTTCTACCAAATATTGGTGATGTTTTGTATTTATACCTGCGTAGCATGTCTGTGATGTGTTGTCTTAGTTGTAGCCATGTTTCTATGTGTGTTGTTTTGGGGTCACATGGAAATGTGATCCCATACAGTTTCATATTGTGTGTATGTGTTAGGTCTGGAGGGAAATCATACTTTTGGTTCCACTTTCCCAAGCCTATAAATTGTGATTTCTGTATATTAATTTTCTCTCCACTGCGTTTCCCAATGTGGGAGAAGGTGTGCAGTATGTTTCCGACGGATGTGTTGCTTGTGGTGAAGAATACAGTATCGTCTGCATAAGCAATCACCTTTTGCTATCCTATTCCCTGTATCAAAGTGCTTTTAATGCTGGTATCTTGTCTGATCTTTTCTAATAATAGCTCTAATGTCAGTATATACAGAAGTGGTGATAGTGGGCACCCTTATCTTACAGATCTTGTCACCCTGAAACTAGTAGTTAGTGAATGGTTCACTAAGACTTTGCTTTCAGGGTTGTTATACAAAATCTGTATCAACTTTTTGTAGTGCTGTACTATATTGAAGTGTTCTAGGGTTTTGTGAAAATAGGAGTGTGCGATTCTGTCAAAGACCTTCTCTTGGTCCAAGGGCAAGAGGGAGGATTGACAGTCTTTCTAGTGTGTGAATGTTATAATGTATCTAATGAGGTGTGTGTGGTTTTGTATATTCCTGTGCTGTACACTACATTGCTGGTTTGGGTGTACACGTTTTTGTAGAAATTGTGTGATTTTGTATGCTAGTGATTTGGCCAGAAGTTTGAAATCTGTTTTAAGAAGTGAGATTGGTCTGTAATTTTTCAGTTGTGTCTTGTCTGTCTTTTCTTTGTGTATAAGTGTTCAAATATATCAAATATGTTGCAACTGTCAGGGAGTTCTTGTTTGTCAAAGCTTCTTGATAGGCTTTGAGAAGAAGGTTACCTATGATAGGAAAGAAATGTTGATAGAACTCTACTGGTAATCCGTCTGGTCCCGGCGTCTTGTCTTTGTTTATTTTACTAAGTGCATGTGTTATGTTTTTAGTGTCAATTGTGTGTCCAATATCTCTTTGTTTGTGTCTGATATATTTTTTGTATATTGTAAGAAGCTATCTTGTATTTGTGTGTTTACTATCTCTGCTTTAAATAAGTGTGTATAGTATTGATTGAATCCTTCTGTTATTTGCGTTGGTTCTGTTTGTGTGTTGCCTTGCATGTCTATTATTTTGCCTATTTGTCTGCTGTGTTGTACGTTCTGTTCAATTGCTAAATATTGTTTACTGGGGGACACTTGCGTGATTGTGGTTAGTTTTGTTCTAAGGAGGGCGCCTAGATATATGTGTTGTTGGTGCTGCTCTAATTATTCTTCTAGTGTGTTTAGATGTGGTGCTTTGTTGTCCATCTGTGTTGTCAGTTGTATGGCTGTTTGTATAATTTGTTCCTGTCTTAATCTGTCTTTGTGTATGATGGATGCTAGTTTGCTGTGTTGTGCTTCGTATTGTATTTTTCAGTAGGTCCCAGTATTTTCCGATGTTATCAGTCGGTATGTGGTCGGTATATGAGTGTAAAAGTTGTGCCATGTATTACGCATATTCTGTATTCTTTAGAAGTGTGTTGTTAAATTTCCAATGTGGTGAACGGTTGTTTATCTGTGTTTTTATGTTGCGGGAAAACAAGGCGCCTCGTCAACCAACACAGAACTGACACTATTAGCCTCCGGACGCTGATGCATATGCTGGGGGGAGGATCTGAGCACCTATGGACGTGTCCGGGGTGCAATGAAGATACCCCAACTGATAACCGATATCCTATCTAATCTTCTTGCTGTGTGGTGTGTTTTATTTGTGTGGGTTGTTTCTCGCTTATTTGGATGTTTGTGTTTGAATGTGTCTATTAAATTGTGTGTGTCTAAAATGTTTTGCAGTGTTTCTAACTGTGTTGTGCTTTCTCCTTCCATTCTCCTCACCTGTGTCTTCATTTCTCCGCCTATTATATCCAATGCCTGTAAGACGCAGTTGAAATCTCTACAGAGTATGATGTTCTGTCCTCTGTATGTATGTGTGAGTAGGGTGTCTAGTTCTTCATAAAATTGTGGCTCGTAGTTGTAATTTGGTGGTGCATGTATGTTGACAATGGTATATGTGTGTGAGGTGTTATTTGTCTGTGTTATGCTGATTCTACCCTGGCTATCCAGATTTGTTTTTAAAATGTTCCACCTATCTGATGTTTGTAGTTTTGCTGTCCCAGAACCTATGTTTTGGACTGCCAAACTGAAGTGTGCATGTCTCAGACCTAATTGTGTTGTGATTTGTGCGCCATGTATATCTGAATGAATATATGTCTCTTGTAGTAGGATGAAATCTGGTTTGTATTTGTGTATGAGTGTGCAAATGTGTTGTTGTTTTGTGCGTATACCAGATATATTTAAACATATTATTTTTATGTCGTCACCCATCACAAGTATATTTTAAACAAAAAAAAAATTATATTGCATGCAACTTGACAATTGACATTACTAAAGGTAGTTAAAATAAATATGCTGCATATAGCTGTTCATTGCGTTTTGGACATTCCCGAGTTCTCTTCTTCTTCAGTGTCAGTGGCGATAAATAAAAGTCTTAAGGATATGTTGTCCTCTTCCTCTGGGTTCTGTCGCTGATCATTTGTCCTTACTGTGGGGCTGTCCGGTTTGTTCACTTTTTTTGGTGTGTCAATTGGAAAATCTTCTGGTTGACTGCCACTGCCATTGACGATGAGCTGTATTTTCGTGGACTGTGTGGGTGAACATCTAGGAAACATCCAGATGGGAAAATGACTGCCAATTCCATCAGAAATAAACTGGATGTTTCGTGGGGGACTATTGTGTTGACATTCTGGTGGCGGCATTATGCACAGTGTATCTGTGCGGGCTGTTGTTTGTCGAGACTCCTGTCTTTTCCACTTTTTACATTGGGCAGTGGGGAGCGTTTTATGTGATATTCACTGGCACAGGAACAGAGCATAATGGGGACAACCCGTTTCTGTGAAGTTGGAACCGCGACTAACTAACTAACTAACTAATTGGAAAATCGTCGACTTCGCTATCGCTGTTTTCTGCGTTTTTCTGCATTCTATTGCGCTTCTTGTTATGAACCACTTTAATGAAACCATCTTTGTCTGCCTCTTTGTCATTTTTAATGGCTCCCGTTCATCTGAATTTTTCTCCTTGGTCGGGGTTGGGGATGGGTGCGTATTTTGGGTGGTAGGTGATTTGGATTTGGGTTGGGTTTTGCTGCCTTGTTCCTTTTGTTGATTTGTTCTTTGTGTTGTAATGTCGTTTGTGGCCAATGTAGTAGTGTTCTCAGTCTCGAGTGGTGTTGGTACTGGCGTGGGCATTAGTGCTGTCTTCGGGGCTGTGGTTTCCACTGTGGTTTCCTCTTATTCTCGTGATTTTGTCGGCGGCTGCTGGCTATTTGTTTCTAACAGCGGCGGAAAGTTTTCCACCATGTTTTCATCAACCTTTGGCCGCGGTCTTCGGCTCGGGAACCTGTTGGCCCAGTGGTCTACCAGACCACAGTTTGGGCACGTTGTTCTGCGCCCTGGCATTGTGAAGAGGATACGGTGGTTGTTACCGGTTACTCCATGGATGTTTAACCTCGCATAATGCGGCACTTCTTGAGTTGGGTTGCACAAAGCACCCCACTTTCCCGCACCATATTTCAGTCTGAATACTTCGGCGTCTTTGTCGCCTGTTGCCATTCCGACCAACTCTTTGACTGCCTCGCGGCTCATGGTATTCGGCAACCAGTGGATGGTCACCCGCTCTTTTTCCTTTTCCACATGCTAGATCTCTATTTCAGGATCGCAACTTGCGACCTTCAGTTTCATTCCATGTAGTTCTTGATACTTCTAGATGTATGCTTCCTGTGTTAGGTTCACAAACCAGCAAGTAGGTATTTCGAAGCGGTAAATCTCCGTTATGCCCCCCGCAGGGACATCAGCTGGGCCCAACAAAGAGCTGGCGATTAGAGTCGGGGTGCATTTTACTGCCACTCCCGGCCCTGAACTGTGTAGTTTACCGTGTACGGCGCTGGATGTAAAGTTGTAGACTGATTGGTTCATGTTCTCAGGTAACACAGGTCACGTCCAGTTGAAATAAACCACACACACCGCACAAATGTGTTATCCGCACAAAGAAAAAAATTGTTACAAATTTTACGCCGTTTATACGTTGTGAAGAGGATCTAAAATAAATCCATCTTTAAAAGAAGTTATAACGATTGACCATCAATAGAGGCTCCTCAAACATCAATAGCTGAGGGCGAAAGATTTATTTATTTTTTTTTTTTTTTTTATGATGTTAACATTTAATATTGTAACAATCTTGAGGCACATGAAGTGTTAGCTTTCATATATGCAAAAGTGAATGAAACACCATTAAAAACAGACATACTCTTCATCTCTTGTGCGCTCAGAGAGCAATGCATATGCCATCAGCAGAACACAATTACACATTCATATTTAACACAAATCAATGTTTTCAATAACAAAAATGAAAAACCATGACCGCTAAAATACTAAAAACTGTACCAACTGATGCAGATACATACTTTGGTATATTGTTGAAATTCTCTATGACGACAATGATATACTGACTTCAGAGTATTTGCTGAATGACAACAGACAATCATAACAATGACATGTATAGGGTTACTTGAGCAGGAAATGACACATGATGTTGAGATATGATAACATATTATTCCTTAGCATCATCCTTGTCTACAGTAAATGGCTCTGTCACTTCTAGTACGTCGCTGTCAACAATAACAACATCCTCCTTGGGTTTATCCCTGCTGTTGGTGTTGATTCTATTTTTCTTACCACACTCATGCCCTTGATAACTTTTCCAAATACTACATGACGACCATCCAGCCACTCAGTTTTTTTAAGAGTAAGAAAGAACTGAGAGCCGTTTGTGTCCTTCCCAGCATTAGCCATTGACAGCCAACCAGCATCATAGTGCTTCAGCTGGAAGTTCTCATCCTTTAATTTATCTCCATAAATACTTTTGCCTCCTGTGCCATCTCCTTTTGTAAAATCACCACCTTGAATCATGAAGTCTTTAATGACTCGATGAAACTTGCTGCCTTTGTATGTTAATTCAGTGTCTCCATCCTTACGATCACCTATAGCTAAGGCCTTGAAATTTTCCACTGTTTTTGGAACAGTCTTGCCAAACAGGCCAATTATTATTCTTCCAGCTGATTGTCCTCCTATCTTATGTCAAAAAATACCCGGCTTAAGGCCTTGGAGATACCTTAGTAGAGATAGTCAGATGTTTTACACGAAGATATCCCACTTTATCACGGACGGAAGTAACTCATCAATCGAAAATAAAATAGCATTGTCCCGAGGCATCCAAAATGGACGAATAATACGAAATGAGTACTCTATACACTTCGAAGATGGCCAGATGTCACTAACAATAGAAAAAAAGAAAACCACATCGTTATTCATCAACGCGACCGAAGTGACAAAGCAAGAGGCGAAAGGTCCGCCAGGCATCAATCAATCAATCAATCATGTGCCATGCCGGCATCATCATCATCAAAAGAAGAAAACAGTTCGGTCAGTCAGTCAGTAATTGATACGTTGTGAAGAGAAACCAAGGTAGTTTATAATCTATACAACAGCGTTATTAAGGCACTTGGGTGACAGATTTTTTTTTATTACTTCGACTCGACACAGTCAATGTACAAGAGGAACAAGATAAGATGATGAGTTTATGGCCATTTACAGGCCGGACAAAAATTAATAGTGCAGAAACGTTGTATACCAATAATGATTTATACTTTTTTTTTTTTTTTTTACTTTTATTTCTTACAAAGCAATGTATATTTACAAATTGTAGTGTGTGTTTCTTTTGTTTGTGTATATTACAGAGCGTTGCCGTTTGTTAGTGTTAAGTGTGACATTGTGAATAAAACAAATACATACATTTTTACAGTTATGATAATATGACATTTATGGCATAGTGCATGTAGATACACATTCCTTGCATATGCTTCACTTCCTGTCCATCTCTCCCTCTCCTCTCTCTCTCTTTCTTTCTCTCTCTCTCTCTCTCTCTCTCGCTCTCTCTATCTCTCGCACACACACACACACACACACACACACACACACACACACACAATCTCGTGCTTTCTGGAGACCGCAGTACATTAAATACCCCGCGCTTGGACAATAAACTTTCGTTCGTCCTTCGCACTGCGAGCGCTAACAAGTCAAGTCGCATTATTCTGTCAAGAAGCCTGATCAGCGGGAAAATGTCACGTGGAAAGACCAACAACAAGAAACACGCTGTTGCCAAGATGTGCAGCGTGGGAGCCGACAACAAGAAGAAGAACGTCGAGAGCCCTCCTGCTAGCTGCATCAAAGAGCCTGATACTACAGCTATTACGGAAGCTACTACGAGGGAGAAGATTGACAGCCCAACACAGTCAAGAACCAAGACAGCAGAAAAAGAGGAGAAAGACACCAGAGTCGGAAACACCGACTCAAAAACAGTCCGATGGGTTGTCAAGCGGATTCATGTGGAGCTGACAGATGAAGAAATCCTGAAGCAGCTACGTGAAGAGAATCTTCACATCCGATTCTTGAAGGCGGAGCGACTTCTCACCTACTCCAAGATACCTACAACCTTGGCAGTAGTGACGTCGGAGGGCAGCGAGATGCCGAACACAGTATCATACAACAAGAGAATGCAGCAACCAGAGAGATTCATACCAAGAATCACGCAATGTTCCAGATGTCAGAAGGCCGGCCACAGTAGAGCTACGTGTCGCAGTAAAAAGGAAATATGCCGATACTGCGCCGATCACCACGCCTTCAAGGAGTGTCCGCTGGCGAAGCTGGACACGGACTTCCGAGCACCCAACAACAAAATAAAATGCGCCAACTGCCTGGGCAAACATGGAGCAAGATACCTGGGCTGTCCGTACCTGCAGAGACACAGAGACGTCTTAAAGATCGCCATCATCACAAAGTCACCATTCAAGGAAGCAATGCAGAGGGGCGAGACAGCCACGGGTATAGCACAAGCCGAAAGAGATCAACTTCAAAAACAGATAGACGAGTTGAAGAAACAAGTCAAGGCACTGCTGACGACGACTCCGACCAGCGATAATGAGAAGCTGCTGGCCGACATGAAAGAAATCCAGCTCGACATCAAACAAGAGATTCAGCGCATGGCTGAGATAAAGTAGGAGAACGAAGAAATCCTACAAATTATCAAGACCGAAAGAGAACTGCATAGAGCTGAAATGGAACTCTTTCAAAACAAACCAACAGAAGCCACACAAGAACTCACAGAAAAACCGCAAGAAGAAACCCATGAGACCGAGTCTGAACAGCAAGCTGAAGCCAGCAGCCCAACCACAACGCCCAAGAGGGAACTACTATACCGTCGGATCTCTGAAGGAGGCACAGAATACCCAGTCGACAAGGAGGAACTCAAGCGCCAGGAATTCAGAAGGCGCTAGGAAGAAAAAGAAAAGAAGAAGCCTAAAAAACTCCGGGGGAAACCGATGATATACCCATTAGTACACTACAACTGTGAGGCCGACTTCGAGTACTATATCGAGGACGGTGAAATCGTCCCATGGCTGACCACGGAGGAAGAAAACGCTAGGCAGCAGATACGCAAACGTAACAGTGAAAACTGTTTCCCCAAGGAGGAAAAAGAAAACGTCGAAAAGCTCCTACAGAAAATGCACAAAAAAGGAGACAGAATACCAAATAAAAAGTCCTTTTAAGGACTGCAACCAGTCATGCCTGGAGCCTGCACCAACAACGAAAACAAAAGGAAACATGCACAAAGGACAGCCGCCGACCGATCCCCAGCTGGAGTGGGATTACGAAAAGTCCTTATAAGGACTGCAGCCAGACGAGCCAGGAGCCTACTCAAACAAAGAAAACCACAAGAACAGAAGAGCACAAAGGATAGCCGCCGACCACTGATGACGTCACAGACACAAACGCTACATCACCAGTCCGAGATAGGACTCACAAGACAAGAATTAGGGTGAATAAACCCACAAAAACCACGATCCTCAACAATAACCACAGCTGATGAAGCAGGTTAGACGAGGACGAATTTGGAATTTTTGTTTTGAAAATTGGAATTGGAATTGGCAATAAACTTTAAACTATCATTTCCATTAAAATGTGGCTTCTTTGTAATTTCTGGGTCACTTAGCTACCGAGGCGAAGGTCGTTGGTGTTGTTGCCTGATGACAAATTTCAGGGTGACGCTCTAGTCCATGATGCCTTTTGTTTGGGGGACAAGAATCAGGGATTTACTACTAGCAATTAGGGTCCATGGTCTGTCCCCAGGGAGATAATTGGTCCAAAATTGTGATAGTGTCTGGGTTTTATATACAATGGGAAGGACTTAAAACCTGGCCACTAAAAGTCACCTTAGCTTACTGGGTACTTAAAGGGCTCATCGAATTTGTTTATACATGGTGGTGCATATTTTTCTTTTGAAACATATCATTACCATATAACATCATTTTAATACTTGAGATACCGACTTGGTTTAAAGACTGCTACACGCACGCACGCACGCGTGCACACACACACACTCGTACACATGCGCGTGCAAATGCATGCACCACACACGCACACACACCTGCACCCACACACAGACGCATACATATGTTACTGCCAACGGCACAGACACCCATCCACAATATATTTCATGTTGCACATTCAAATATAATAATGGGAAAATTAATAATAATAGTAGCAGTAATAATAATAGTATTAATAATAATAATAATATAATTGTAAGATTATTAATACCACCAATAAACACATTTACACTTGTAGTATCCTTTGTTTAAAACAAGTTATTTGCTTCTTCTGTAATATGTGCTGTCTTCAGCCAAATATTTTACGAGATTTGCGCTTGTGGGGCTAAGGTTAGAATGTTTGCGACTTTTTGCTGATAAAGTTGTTGGACAATTTCTTTGTTGATTGTTCTGTAATTGTATAGTGCTTTGTTTCTTAATGTCCATATAAGATTTCTGTACTCTGCCAATAGAACAAGTAGCTTTGTGTGGATGTCTTGTGTGGAATAAGGAATGGAATTTATCATGATTGCTTTGTAAACATCTGTTCTTTGTTTCGCATGAGTGTTTAGGATGTTTTGTAGGAGATTTCTTGTTGGCATGATTGTGTTGCATTCGTAATAGATGTGCTCTTCTGATTCTTGGACGTTCCGTCTACAAAGCTGACACTGTAGTATTTGTTTAGTTATTTTTGCTGTTCTCTCTGTTGTTGGGGTCATGCTGTAAACAAGCCTATATGTAATTTCCTTTGCATTTGGAGTAATCTGCTTGTTGTGAATAGAGAAAATTTCGGTATAATCTTTTATGTAATATCTATGTCCTCTTTTAATTCTGAGATGTACCGGAGTTGCTTGTAATTTAACTAAATGCTTGTAGATTGTATGCGTTTTCTTGAGTAGTAATTTTTCATGTCCTTTAATGGCTGAAATACATATTTTATAGAACGTTGGGAGAGTGCCAAAATAATGTGAGGATGTATTCCTAATAGGTTTTAAAGAAGATAGCCTAATTCCAATGTAATAGTGTGGTAAAGGGTGTTTTTCTGGGTGTTGTAGGATTTCGCCTACGTGTTTGATCCTAAGTGCTTGTATTTTGGTTGTTATGTCTTGGAGGGCGATACCTTCATCTTTTTTTGTCTTGCATGAGTGTAGTATGTTTGATACTGTAGATGGTGCTGCCAAACACAAAGCGTCTAATCTCTTTGTTTATGTTTGTGACAGTTTGATGTGGGGGATCTGGGACTGTGCACAGATATAGTATTTTTGGAATTATATATGTATTAACAATGGTACTTCTACCAAATATGGTAGTTGTTTTGTGTGTGTATCTCTGTAACATATCTGTTATTTTCTTCTCTAGATTTTGCCAAGTGTCTTTGTGTGTCTTATTTGGTTGACATGGGAAGACTATTCCGTACACTTTTATAAGATTGTTTGATGTTAAGTCAAATGGAAAATCCGCCTTATTTTTCCATTTGCCTAAGCCCATTATAGTAGATTTTTTGACGTTTAATTTTGCCCCATTCCCTTTGCCGAAAAACGAGAACGTCTCCAAAATGATCCGTACAGATTTTTCAGTTGTCGGAAAGAAAATGGTATCGTCCGCATAAGCACGCAGCTTTTGTTCACCCTTCCCTGGTATGAACGTACCCCTGACATTGTCGTCCTGTCGTATCATTTCTAGAAGTGGCTCTAGAGCGACAACGTACAGTAATGGGGACAAGGGACATCCCTGTCTCACTGACCTAGTCAACCTGAAAGAATCGGTTAGGGTATGGTTTAATAGAATCCGACATTCCGGTTTCAAATATAAAATTTTGACCCATGTCCGAAAATAATTTCCCACGTTGCAGTGTGAGAGAGTTTTGTGGAGGTATGAGTGAGATATTCTGTCGAATGCTTTTTCTTGATCTAAAGAGAGAATTGAGGACTGACAGTTTTTCAGATGTGTGTAGTTGATGATGTCCCTTATGAAGTGTGTGTGTTGCTGGATATTCCGGTGTTGTACACTACATTGCTGGTCTTCATGAATGAGAGATGCCATTACTGGTTTCAATTTATTCGTCAAAGTCTTTGTTAAAATCTTGTAGTCTACATTTAAAAGCGAGATAGGTCTGTAACTCTTTAAAAGTGTCTTGTCAGTGTTCTCCTTCGGAATAAGAGTGATATAAGACGTGTTGAAACTGGATGGGAGTTCATGTTTGTGGAAAGATTCAGAGAATACTGCTAGTAAAAGGGGACCTAGAAGAGGAAAGAAAAACTGCTAGAATTCAGCAGTAATACCGTCAGGGCCAGGCGATTTGCCCTTCTGCATTCCATGAACCGCTTGTGTTATATCTGTTAGTGTTAATTCAGTATCTAGTGTTAGTTTCTGTTCCTCTGTGAGTTCTTTTGTGAATTTCATAAAGTGTTCTTGCACATGCGCCTGTGTGTTTTCCTCTGTATAAAGGTTCCTGTAATAATCTTCAAAGGCTAAGGCTATTTGTTGTGGCTCGACTTGTATATTTCCTTCCCTGTCAATTATCTGGCCCATTTGTCTGCTGCGCTGTATGTTTTGTTCTATAGCTAGGTATTGTTTACTCGGTATCTCTTGTGTTATAGTTTGTAACTTTGTTCGCAGTAAAGCCCCCTGAAATCGATGATGTCTGTGGAGATTTAATTCTTCCTGTAATGCTATGATGTGTGGTGAATTTGTGTCTGTCTGTAGTAAGAGCTTAATTGCATTTTCCAATACTTTTTCTTGTTGTAGTTTTTGCTTGTGTATTACTGCTGCTAGTGTTTGTGTTCTCTCTCGTATAGTTTGTTTGAGTGTTTCCCAGAGTTCTCGCGTATTACCCTCTGGTATATCGCTTGTGTATGTGAGGATCAGTTTTGTTATGCAATCTACATAGTCCTGATTTTGTAAAAGTGTGCAGTTAAGTTTCCAATGGGGAGATCTTCTAAGATGTGGTGTTGCTTGTACTGTGTTTATTGTTGCAACTACAGCCTTATGGTCTGTGAAGTTCAGTGTCTCCTGTAAATGCTTAAACTTGTGTTATATGATGTGTTATGGGCGCATAAATTCTATCTAATCACGCTGCTCTGTTATGCGCATTGTTTGTGTGTGTTGTATCTGTTCCATGGGGTGCATCTGCCTGTATGCGTCTGTTAGCCCATGGATATCTAAAATTGTTTGCAATGTGTCTAATTGATGTTCCTCCTCCCCCGTTGTGTTTCTAATTTGCATTCTTGCATCTCAATTTATAAGGTCGTGCGCCGAAAGTACGCAATTAAAATCACCCCCTAGAATGATGTTTTGACCCCGATATGAGCGTGATAATAAATTTTCCAGTGTTTGGTAGAAGAGCGGCTGATTTCTGTAGTCAGGCGGTGCGTGTATGTTGACAATTGTGTATTTATTTATGTTATTTCTCACCTGTACTACAGCTACCCTGCCCTGGCAGTCCCTGTCCTTCTCTATAATCTGCCACCTGTCGGATGTCTGTATTATTGCTGTACCCAATCCGATATGTTGAGTACTAAGACTAAAACATGAGTGTCTTAGACCTAAGCATGTTGTGATATATGATGCGTGTTCATCGGTTTTAACGTTAGCTTCCTGAATGAGTATAAAATCAGGTTTATATTTGTGTATGAGTGGTATAAGATGATTAATTTTGGATCTTATACCTCGAATGTTAATACTCATTATTTTAATTTCCGCTGCCATTTTTGTTGTAAAATAAGAAACGGTTGAGCATAATTATGTTTCATATGTTTATCATATATCACAACATGCTTATGTCTAAGACACTCATATTTTAGTCTTAGTACTCAACCTATCGGATTGACTTCAGCAATAACACAGACATCGGACAGGTGGCTGGCTATACGTTGTAAAGAGAAAGGGTAGATTTCGGTTTTTCACAGTCCAACAATTATCATTGTTGTAACTTTAGGAAAAAGAATGAGTTGAAATTATGATGTAAAATTCTATATATGTTGAATATTATTATAAATAATATAAGCTTAATAACATATAAAAGTCGTTTATTCTTAGAAAAATGACATAAAATTAGTAATAAAAATTAAATATACTCAACTGAAATATTGTGCTTACAGACTTTTGTTAATAATCATTAATGTATAAGAAAGTAATAAAAACGAGTTATTGCCCTTCGGCAATCATCTTATTTTAACCACATATTTGCATATAACTAACATGTTTCTATATCATGTTGGTATTTTCTCTTTAATGCTCAGGAGCCCAGGTACAAGGGACAGTTAGGTTCAGGGCCTCAGGTCTGGTAGGGTTAACTGATTCCGTGCCAAGCAAACATTAGATTTAGACCAAAGATTGTACACTATCAGATGAGCAAGTCTAATAATGTAAATTCCCAGTTACTGAGCAGGAAGACGCCAAGAAATAAAAGAAATAATACGAAGACCCTAGCATGGCGATATTTCGTCCTTCTGTCCAAATAGAATGTCACATTTGGCGTTATATATATCCTTCGGCAATTCATCAGTTAAAATTGGAAGTAGGGTTGTGTCACAGTTATGACTTAAAAGTTGTTAGTATGGTAGAAGACATGTTGTATTATATACCGCAATGGCAACATTTTGGCGATGTATAACACTCGGCAGATACGGGCAGAGGCTTAAGACGTTTAATCATCACATGGCGCTTAATGATTGAATGCCATTCTGTCAGACTTACATTTAAAGGTGCACGTGTGCTTGTCAACTGAACTGTTAAATATCTTCTGCCCAGGCCATGCGGGGGTGCTGGGGAATGAACAGACTGATAGGCTGGCAGGGGATGCACCTCTCGGTGGTAGATTACCTATGGACGAGGGAGAGGTGGTCTTGCGCCTGTGGGACCAGGTGGAGAAAGCGGGGGAAGAGACTGAGAACCCGTATCTGGAAAAAAATGAGATTGCGGGAGATCGGCGAGGATTCTGAAAGAATCTCAAAGCCGAGAGGTAAGACCAGGAGAACTTAAAAAGTCTCTTAAAAGCTTCACTCGTAGCTTTAGCGACGACCCACAGGAGTCTCCGAAAAATTTCAGCCGTAAACCGAAGGACGCAGCCCGGAATCGAACCCACAACCTTCGGAGCCCGAGTCAAACGGCTTGACCACTTCGCCACGGAGACTCCCTTCAGATAGCGGTGAGAACGATTAGTAGTATGACTCTTCGCTGGCTGTTGAACGAGGGGACGGAGCGCGTATGGGAATGTCCTGAGTGCAGTGATGTCCGTTCTTAGTTCAACTCAAATCAACTGTTAATTATCTCAGTTTTACGTCCATATGTTGCTACAGCAAACATGAATTATCTTACTGCTCCGACTAAAGGAGTCTCCGCGACGTAGTGGTTACGCCGTCTGTTCGCTCTTCAACGGATTTGGGTTTGATTCTGGCCGTCGTCGTTCGGTCCACGGGGGAAATTTTCGCGGAGACTTCAGGGGGTTGTCGCTGGAGCTACGGAGTTCGTGCTTTGTGCGACGCTTTCAGCAGGCCGCCCTAAGGAAAGAGACCGAGTTATATGGGATAAAACCCGGTGCAATGAAGTCGATCTTCCTGTCTTTTCCACCGTTTTAAACTACTCCGACATCTCTTGTTCTATCTGTTCTAACGCATGACAGGTTTCAATTGAGTTCAATGTTGCTTGTGCTTTTGCGTCCGCTCACTTTGAACTCAAGGGTAGTCCATATAAATGCCACTACTTCTAGTGCACTGCACAGATTTTTATGTGTGAATTAGCTTTCCCTATTATCAGTGTCCCTCGCTAGAAGGCGAACCCACTCCGACTTCTGAGGTACTTGTAATTTAAAGTCAAGAGCGAGAAGTCAACATTTTAGTCTAAATGACTGGTTTAGTGGTTGAACCCGTTATCTCGGCATCAGCGTACAGGCTGTTTAAGAGCGCTTTTATCCATTCGGCCATACTTACCTCCAGTGTTTCTTTTAATTTGTGTATTCACATTTCCATCGCCTGTTAGCAGTAAACCTAGATATTCAATACTGCTCACTGTCCGTTATTTCTCTACATAGATATATACAAAAGTTTCCATTAATTCTCTAAATAGATAAATGTATATCTTTCCGTTAATTCTCTACATAGATAAATATATGTTTCGCTAATTCTCTACATAGATAAATATATATGTTTCGTTAATTCTCTACAAAGATAAATATATATGGTTCCTTTAATTCTCTACATATATAAATATATCATCTTCATTATCATGAAGTGCCATGCCAGCTGGCGTAGGCGTTCATGGCTCTCCACAGATCTCGGTCTTTGGTGTTCTGGATCAACTCTGCTGCTGATATTCCTCGATGCCACCATCTCAATCCGTCCAGCATAATTTCTCTTGCTTGGTCTCTGCCTCTCTTCCTCCTCGATCCTTCCTGTTGTCATGATGTTCTCCAATGCCTCTCTTCTCATCACATGACCAAAGAAAGCTGTTTGTCTCATTCTTATTGTTGTATATAATGTTCTAGTTTCATTAGCTTCTTTCAGGCAATCATTGTTAGTTACTTTGGCAGTTAAAGGAATTCGCAACATTCGTCTCAGGAACCACATTTCTGTTGCTTCCGAGCTCTTCCTAATTTGCTCATTTACATTCCAAGATTTCTATATAACACTTTAACACTCTCTTTCTTACATTCAATGATAATGACTTATTGCATAAGATATTCTTCATTTTCTGAAATGCAGCTTTTGCTTGCCCTATTCTGCTCTGACTGATTGACTGACTGATTGACTGACTGACTGACTGACTGACTGAATGACTGATTGACTGACTGACTGATTGACTGATTAACTGACTGACTGACTGACTGACTGACTGATTGACTGACTGACTGACTGACTGATTGATTGATTGATTGATTGATTGACAGATTGACTGATTGACTGACTGACTGATTGACTGACTGATTGACTGACTGATTGATTGATTGACTGACAGATTGACTGACTGACTGACTAAGCGCGTAACTAACTAACTATCTAACTAACCCCTCGTGTGTCTATCAGCCTATAGAAATATTAATAAAATTTCTGTATATATTATTCGCTCGGAATTCTGGGGTAAGTATGAACATTTTTTCAAATTTTCATTTTCTCTTCATTGCTTTCATTTTTTCATCCTTTTGTTCTTCTCGTCCTGTCGTCACGTGTTGATGTAGTCACAGGAGATCTCCTCGGCTATATATTGTGTATTTGTGAATGTGTTTGTTTGCTGATGAAGGCTAATGGCTGCAACGTCCTGTATGTGTCGTAATTCTGTTATGTAAAGCTGCACTACTTTGTATCATTTTATATTGTTTATACAAATATTAAACTAGCACCATTTGCCCAATACGTATGACAGTCTGTAAAAAGGTCATAGAGATGTATGACATAAATGTCCTTAAACGTTCTGAAAACATTCTTATCACGAATGCAAACATCATCGGTTGCTACAGCAAATTCCATGCAATGAAAACGTGTGTGACAGATGGTCACGTGATTATCCGAAAGCCATTTATAGCATCTGGGAGCATGATAATAATATTATCCAAAGATAGTAAGAACGGTTGCCCATAGCAACGTCAGTACACAGAGTACACAGCTACAGATTGACCGTGGACATGTAAATAAAGTTGCTAAAACAAGTTCTCTGCACTCTGGGAATTTTATTGAAATCGTTAATTCATTTGTATGGAAAACAGCGTGACCACTTGTTGTATAATTCAACAATGATGTCGCCGTAAGTGCATTTCTTGAATGTCAGTCTGGGTCGTGGGGGTATAAATATTGACGGTACATGTCAACAAGGAAATGCATTAGCGACTACTTTGGTGAGCACGATAGATGTGTGTACTGATTGTGTCTCTGTTTAAACACGAGAAAAATGTGATCGCACTATCGGTGTCAATTATTTGTTGTTTGTTTAATGCTTTTGGTAACATGAGAAATAGTTGAAATGTAACAAATGACGTGATTATCGATCCGTAGTTTTGCGCTGACGACATCGTTTTCAGTGCAACGTAATTTGAAGAATATTATGGAAGACCGGAGGCTCATAAATCATCTCGTAACACCAAAATCACAATATACAAAACACTGATCAGACCAGTTGTGCTGTATGGCTCTGAAACCTGGAGTACAACGAAAGGAGACGAAGCCTTGTTACAAACCTTTGAGAACAAAATTTTAAGACGCATCTTTGGACCCATTAGGGATACACAAAGTGGAGAGTGGAAAAGAAGAAGTAACAAAGACATTTATGATCTGCTTAAGTCCCCGCTAATCACTGGTATCATGAAGGCTAATAGACTACAATGGCTGGGGCATATAGAAAGAATGGAAGATAATAGGGAAACAAAACTCGCTTACACTCAGGAAATAAATGACCGTAGACCCCGAGGTAGACCAAGAAGGCGGTGGAGAGATAATACATGTACAGACCTACAAGCACTTGGAATCAATGACTGGCAAGAGAAGGTCCACCAGAGAGACGAATGGAGACGGATTGTATTTGCAGCAAAGAACCTCAATGGCTCGGAACGCTGAAGAAGAAGAAGAAGAAGGAGGTTCATAAAAAGGTAATAGAAAATAAAAATAGTTAGGTATGTGTAACTTCTCCGAAACATTGAGAGATACAAAACACAGACACGGTGTATATACCTTACAGCGAACTCTAACACGGCAAACGTAAATCACAGGGGTGACATCAACTATAATAACAACAAAAACAATAAGATTAAAATAAGTTATACCATGACACAATGAATTGACGTTTCGATCCTAATAATCTTCATCAGGAACAACACACACAGATCTTTAAAAATAAAAAATTTAAAAAACAAAACACAATTAAAAAAAGGCAAAAAAATGAATAAGATAATTTAACATAATTAAATGATAAACAGAAAAAGTATAGGTTTATCTTTTAATATTATTAAACTTTATAATTTCATAGTGTCCTTTAGATCTGTTTGTGTTGTCCCCAATGAAGATTATTATGAATGAAACGACGATTCGTTATGTCGTGGTATTATTTATTGTATCTTATTTGCTGTTATTATCATTGATCTCACATCTGTGATTTAAGTTTGCCGTACTGGAGTTCGCTGTAAGGTATATACGCCATATCTGCGTTTAGTATCTCTCAATGTTTCGCAGGAGTTACACGTACTTATTTTTTTTTTCCTATTGCATTTTGATGAGCCTCCGGGCTCCCATAATATCCCATAATATTCTTCAAATTATGTTGCACTGAAAGCGATGTCGTCAGCGCAAAACTACGGATCAATATTCACGTCATTTGTAAATTTCAACTATTTCTCGTGTTACCAACAGCATTAACCAAACAACTGACAACGATAGAGCGATCACATTTTTCTCTTGTGTAAACAGAGACACAATCAGTACACACATCTATCGTGCTCACCAAAGTAGTCGCTAATGCATTTCCTTGTTGACATGTCAAGTCAATATCTATACCCCAACAATCCAGCCTGACATTCAAGAAATGCACTTACGGCGACATCATTGTTGAATTATACAACAAGAGGTCATACTTTTTTCCATACAAATGAACTAAAGATATAAATTTCCCAGGGTGCAGAGAACTTGTTTTAGCAAATTTATGTACATATCCACGGTCAATCCGTAGCTGTGTACTCTGTATTCTGACGTTGCTATGGGTAACGGTTCTTATAATTCTTATTAACTTTGGATAATATTATTATCATGTTGCAAAATGCTATGAATGGCACGGGAGCTGCGTGGTCTCGAGGTATGGTGTCCGCCTCGAGTGCTGGAGGTCCTGGGTTCAGGCCCCGGCGAGGACCGGGATTTTTTCCCGAGGACTTCTAGTAATAAAATTTCCCCTGGTCTCTGGGTAGTGAGATCGGACGCCCGTGTGTATTGTTGCGCAAGTAAAACATCCCTTGGCAGTTGGAAATCGAAAATGAGTAGCCTAACGGAGCTGCCAGGGCAAAATTTCGAGTTAAAAATGTACACAATATTTCAGGATCCTCGCCGGTGCTACGGAGTTCGTGCACTGAGCTGAGTTTCTCTAGACTCAGGTTTGAGTTAGGAGGAGAACAGAGCACTTATGGGTTCCACCCGTGTGCCGTGATGTTGATCCATCGACTAAACTAAACTAGTTATGAATGGCTGTTGGATATTCACGTGACCATCTGTCACACGTTTTCATTTGATGAAATTTGCTGTAGCAGCCCATGCTGTTTGCATTCGTGATAAGAACGTTTAAGGACATTTTTAACATCCATCTTAGGACCTTTTTTACTCGGTAAAGGTTCTCGTCGCGTTGGTACCTTACGGGGTATGTGAGCCGGTCGCTCAGAAAGCAATGGCAAACTGCAGAGCGTAATCTTGCCTAGTACATCAACAGCAGCTGGAAAATGCTGATGTTGACTGCAATGTCCTGTAAGGGATATGCAAAAAAAAAATACTCAAATCAAATCAAATCAAACCAAATAAACTTTATTAGGGTCACAAATTGGGCGCGCAGGCCCGTCTTACATTCGGCCCTTCCAATCACTCGTCTTTCGTTCATCAAGAGCATTATACATTTACATAGGAAGAAAAATAAACATTGTGAAATGAATGTTGTAAACATAAACAAGGCAACTTACCATGTTATGAGGCCCATCTCCCACGTACCCATACATCACCCCACCCACACACACCCCCACCTACCCACACACACGCAAACCAAGGGACACATACATACCCCACCAACCAACCCATCCCCCTCCCGCACATCCCCCACCCACACTCCCCTCACCTGTTCCCCCAACCAAAACACACTCGCCACCCACAAACATTCCCCCACCAACCCACATATCCCACGCCCACTCACATACACATCCTAACCCACAAATCCTCTCCCCATCCACACCTCAAACCACCCATCCCCCAGCCACATCTCCATTGATCACATATTTCCCACCCACGCACACAATTCCCCCCCCCCCCCCCACACACACACATCTCCCTAACTACCCATACATCCCCAATCCACTCACACACACACCCCACCACCCACACATACACCCTCCACCCACCCATACATGCCTTAACCCAATCCCCCACTACACAATCCCCCACCTGCACATCACATACATCCCCTACCACGCAATATTCCCAACCCACGCACCACACACACACATATCCCTCACCAACACATCCCACACCCACAAACCACCACACATCCCCACCTACACACCACACACATATCCCCCACCCACATACCACACAATATTCCCACCCACTCATTGGACATATGGTGCTTCTTTCATTTCCTATTTACAGGACATCGCTGTCACCACCAGCATTTTACTGCTGATGTTGATGTCTTGGCAAGTTAACGTTCAGTAGTTAGCCATTGCTTTCTGAACGACCAGTTCCCATACCAACACGTTAAAATCCAGCGCATCACGGTATGCTGTCAAATCGATCGCAGCTGTATGTCGGACGCGTCTAAACGGGCTTACGAATCGCGTCTTTAAGCCCTTAGCCACGGAGACCGGCTATATGGTGCTTTTTTCATAAAATGTTATAAAGTAATATACACACGAGGGATTAGTTAGTTAGTCAATTAGTCAGTCAGTAAGTGCATATCCTTTACGCGACGTCGCAATCAACCCCAGCATAATTAATTTACAAAGCAATTTTTACGTCCAGTAGTTTGCCATTGTTTTTTTTGAACGACATACACCTCAGCCATCGAAATCAACACAAAACGGTTGTTCCAAATCGCCTGCTGCTGACGTCAAACCCAACACGAAAGTTGACGTAATCATTATCACGTCGCCGCCTTTATTTCCCAAAACCTCTTTTGGCACCCATTTTAGTATGGAGCGGGCATGCTAGCAGAGTTTATAGCGAACTGCACTGGTAATATTCATGAGCACTGTCGGACACGGGTCCGATTCCTGGGCTCATCGCCTACGAAAGTGAGGAAAATATCGTTCACCTACTGCTCCGTACATCCAGGCCTACAACATGTCAAGGCACAATCACACCAAAGACCCGTAGCGGGAAACTTCTTAGCGAAAAATTATTATTTTTATCATCATCATTATCATCATCATCATCATCATCATCATCATCATCATCGTCATCATCATCATTATTTTTATTATTATTATTATTATTATTATTATTATTATTATTATTATTTTAGGTTGGGTATGGAACCTGGAAGCGCAGGTCATTTTTACAATTCCTCCCCCATACAATTTTAAATCCGTGACCGGGAGCTCAGTGGTCTCGAGGTATGTTGTGCGCCTCGAGTGCTGGAGGTCCCAGGTTCAAGCCCTGGTGAAGGCCGGGAGTTTTTTTACGTGGACTTCTAGTAATAACATTTCCCCTGGTCTCTGGGTAGTGAGATCGGACGCCCGTGTGTATTGTTGCGCACGTAAACAATCTCTTGGCAGTTGAAAATCGAAAAAGAATAGCCTAACGGCGCTGCCCGGGCAAAATTTCGAGTTAAAAATGTACCCATAAATGGGCACTTTCCAGCTGTTTAAACTTTACCTCAACACCGCAAGGTACAAGAGGAACATGACGAGATGAGATGAGATGAGATGAAATGAAATCTACCCAAAGTATTTCAGGATGCTCACCGGTGCTACGGAGTTCATACACTGAGCTGAGATTCTCCGGACTCAGGCTTGAGTTAGGAGTAGAACGGAGCACTTATGGTTTACACCCGTGTGCCGTGATGTTGATCCGTCGACTAAACTAAACCCATGACTACCAGGCGGTGTCAAGAGAGCTATCTACTGCTGTAAGGCCTCTTCCCCACCAGGACATGCTATTCCAAACTCAGACATGAAAACTATGTTGGTATCTTGGAGACACACAACTAATGCCAACTCTCACACTGTTTCCTCTTTCATCGCTTTCCACAAGATCTTGTATCATGGCCGTTGTTGTGTAGCTGCAGTCTTGTCCACGTGTTTAACAGATGCAGCGCCAAACAGAAAGTAGGTGTGGACCAAATAAACATGGATGGCGGAAATGGCAAATTAGAGGTGTGTCACAGTTATGACTTGAGTAGCAGGCATGTTGTATTAATATCAGATTAAACGGAGTTGCATGAGAAAACTACTGTATATAATCAATCCAATGGCAGATACGGGAAGTCGCTTAAGGCGATTAATCATCCCGTGACACTTAATTAATTAACAGAGTAAAATTTAACTCTAAAGTAATATTTAGTCACAAAAGTCACAAAAAATATGTTGCACGATTTATTGTCTGGCATATTTCGCTGAATCTCATCAGGTGCATAGTGCAGAGTTATATATATATATATATATATATATATATATATATATATATATATATATATATATATATATATATATATATATATATATATATATATATATATATATATATCGTATGAAGCGAATAAATGAATACTTAAGCTGAAACAATTAAAACATATAGACATAGTTATTGTTCGAATGTGGAACATTTGTTATCTCCATGGTAATCTCAAATTCAAAACGAAATCTTTCAGTTTGCTCCAAACTGATTGAAACAGCCTAATTAATAAAATTATTCATTATACGTCCCGGTACCAACAATACGCATTAACTAAGGAAGATACATAGCTAATGCGCATCCTTCGATTGCTTTGCCCGAAAGAAAGAAAGAGAAAGTATTGTTGACTGTTTGTGATATCTTGGCAAGTTTACGTTCAGTAGTTTGCTATTGCTTTCTGAACGACCGGCACTCATACCATTGTATGAAAACTAGCTCAAGACGATCTGCTTCCAAATCTCCCGCAGCTGTGTTTTGAACGCGGTATTGCAAATTTCCTTCTTAACCCCTTCGGCACACTGCCAACTAACAGATAAGGTAGGGTAAATAGTAAATATGTTTATTGCCAGAAACACAGACAGCAGATAAGACAGAAAGAATTGCAAAATGTAAAGCAGACAGAATTTAAGAGAAAAAGGTAAGAAAAGGCTGAAATACGGTTTAAAAAAAAAAAAAAAAGAATAGAGAGAAAGTAAGGAAAATAACAAAGACAGAAACATCAAACTACACAGATGGGAAGAAACACAACATTACCACAGACAGAGTGAAAGGCAACAAGTAAGAGAGATATTAAATAAGATAAGAAATACGATAGGCAGACAGTCAGACAAAAACAGTAAAGTAGATAAAAAGAAAGACAAAGCAGTACACTAGGTAAACAGAAAGATAAAATCAGAACAATAAATTAACAGACAGACAAAAATAGTACGATAACAGAAAGACAAAAACAGTGCAATAGATTAACAGACAGACAAAACCAGTACAATAGATAAACATAAAGACAAAAACAGTACAACAAATAAACAGGAAGACATAAACAGTACAATATATTAAAAGATAGCCACAAACAGTAAAATAGATTAAAAGACGGACGCAATGCAGATTACAGCACAGAACAGGAAAACTTGGCGTGAATAGGTTCCATTAAGCGATACAAAGCATAAGAAAAGGAATGTTTTAATTCCTGTGCACAAAGTCCGCAGCACCGGCAGGCGTCTCAGCGTGTGTCTGACAAGCGCACACATGCAATAATATTCTCATCTTCTTCGGTTTTTCGTTGCGGCACTTTGTCACCACGGCGGAGTATCGTTACGATTTCCAACTGCCGAAAACTGACCAATCACAACGTGTATACATTAGGCATTCACTGTGAGAACTGACCAATCAAAACACTACATTTGACATTCATTGTGAGAACTGACTAATCACAAGACGTATATTAGACAACACACGGAATCAATACCTGTAATTTCCTGGGTATCCGCCGGAAACGATATATCCATAGTCACCCTTCTCGGCGTAGAGAATATCATTACCTTTCTCTCTGGAACATTCCACGGTCCCTAGAATGCAAAATCGATTTTTCATCTATAAAGTTACGGTAATGTCATAATAGATATTGGTATACGAGTATCACATTGAAGAGCTTTCCATAGCACCATCATGTGTCCTACCGACTGGCGTATGCGTGTGTGTGTGTGTCCACAGATCTCAGTCCACTGTGTTCTGGATCAACTCTGCTGATATTCCTCCATACCTCCTTCTCCGTCCATCATATATACTGATACTTTAGCTTTATGTATACTGATATAAATGAATAAATTAGGCATCCATTCACATGCACATATCACTTTATATGGAACAACCCATGAGACGGCGAAAACTTGCAAGTATCACTACGTGAAACATCACCACAACTGATTAGCACGTGTGTTTATCACAATATGAAACACTACCATAGCTGATGAACACGTGTGTTTATCACAATATGGAACAATATAACAGCTGATGAACACTTGCATGAATCACTACATTATATTGAGTTGAAGGGGAGGGGGGGGGGGAAGCTGGATCAATAACAATAGCAATAAAAACAATAACAACAGCAATGATAACAACAACCTATTATAGTACATTACAAGTTTCTTGTAGTTAGCCAGCAATGACCACAGGTCAGCATCTTGAGTTAACAAGAGATGACCACATATCTGCACCATTAATTAGCAAGAGATGACAACATGTTTGCACCATTAATTAGCAAGAGATGACCACATGTATGCACCATTAATTAGCAAGAGATGACCACATGTATGCACCATTAATTAGCAAGAGATGACCACAAATATGCACCATTAATTAGCAAGAGATGACCACAAATCTGCACCATTAATTAGCAAGAGATGACCAAACGTCTGCGCCATTAGCAAGAAATGACCACACGTCTACACCATCAGTTAGCAAGAGATGACCACATGTCTAGAGCTTACCTTTATTGATGCCAGTCTCTAGTGACCTTGAGTGGACCAACAGCAACATGATAGCAGCTAGCGACCTCACCAGGCCTGGAGACGACAACACTGACCAGCATACTGGCAACAGATAAACGCATTGCCAAACATCAAGTATGACATTAACTGATGGGCATAAATAATATCTCATATATCCTAGGTCAAAGAAAAGGCTGGCAGATGGAAGTTAAAGTAAAAGTAAACAATAAAAGGACCCATATAACCCATTAGTGGTATTAGATACATAGTGTTAGCCCCATATTTATATAAAGAAATCGCCAGGCTTGGCCATGGGAATATTATTCCTATGGTAATCCCACGGGAAAGGTCCCATGGGATGGGATGGAATGGGACAGCACACATTTGTATTTCCCATCGGACAGTTGCCATGTCATAGCAACTGGATCTACGTCAGAGCTACCCTTCTTTTCTTTTTTTTAAAGCTTTTTATCTTTGTTATATGTTTGTATATATTCTTTATCTTGTGGTGGGACACCGGATAAATAAATAAATACACATAGCCTTTTATTATATAAGATTACATTTTTGGTGCGTCACCAGCAATTAAAATTATAAAAGTGTAACTGTCACTGTCAACTGTCATTTACTGCCAATATAGTACCTTGCGGTGTATGGCAGAGGGGTCTTCGAGCCTGAGGAATAAAGGCCGCCTGGCTAGTGCAGTCGCCGCGAACTGTGCAGGTTAGGATTTTCTTTTTGCCCCCGGCAGAAAAAAATCCCACACCTTACCGAGGATTCGAACCCGGGTCTCCCGAATGAGAGTCCGGCGTTCTAGCCACTCGGCCAGCCGGAACGTGACTGGAAGAAGGAACAAGGTTGCGTAGCACTGATATACATAGCAACAATACGTAATACGCACTGCTAAACAGTGTTGCCAGTTGGGCTGATTATTTAGTGCAGCTGGATTGTTGTTGAGTAAGTTACGAAAACGGATGTTACCAGCTCTCGTTATAAACTCTGTGTATATCAGTTTTGCATGTAAGGTGAAAATTGTGGAAATGATTCAGGGATTATCCAGATTCACCGAATTATTAGAAACATTTGATCAGCAGGAAACTGATAATGTGCCGAATGAGCAGAATGACTTAGAAACAGAGTGAGAGTGCCAGAATGACACTGAATTGTCATATTTAGATTGTCAGGGTCTTACACTGGGCTCGCTACCTAACACATGTGGGACAGTACAAGTACAACGTGATTTGACTCAAGACTCAACGACACAACGTTCAACGGATTTAATTACAGATCATATACAATACGATGATCACAGCAAATATATATTGGATACTTCTAAACACTTACATCTACCATACAACACACAGTCTCACTCTCAAGATGTCCAGGCATTCGACATTCGGGCACAGAAACCTTTCTCGCAACATGCGTCCTGTTTCGTCTACGTCCCAGAGCTGTCTGCCTATGGTTTGGAACTCGCCTCCTCACAGGAGGTGGCTTCACGAGACATGCGTGCGTCCTTGGTGTGACCGCTGGCCGTCTCGCCAGCCGGCAACTTCGCAGGCAGGTGACCACTGTTCGCCTGGCGGCGTAACGAAGTTCCTTCATCCCTCCTAGGGACTGAGTCACCTGGCGGCGTAACGATGTCACGGCATCACTGCCGTACCGTAGACTCTGACACGCTCCCCCGGCAAATCCATGAAAGATGTCATCTTTCATGTCTAATATAGGTACCTACTGGGTTAATACTTTAACCCTTGTCAGAGTCAACCCTTATGTTGCTTATATCCATCGATATCATAATACATAGAAAATACACATCTGCCATAGAAACATATAATCAATAGAAGTTATATTGAACGACATGTGGTGTTTAACTTTTAACACCTGTCAGGTTTCATCTTCTAGATGGCTGGTTACATAAATTGCATTAACGACCCAGTCAGATCAGTAGTATCCAGCTTCACGCATCTACCTCGCAGCATTTTGAAAAAAAATAATAATATGGTTCTTGAAACAAAAACCATCTCGCTAGACCGAAATGTGGCTTTTCCCTAAGTCACATAAAACACTCAAACCCTTGACCTCATTTGGCAAGGACTCTTGTGTTGGTCTGCAATGTCAGCAACCCTTTGCCATGCACAGTAAATGCCTACCTGAATGAGTTCAAAATCTGGGAAACACATGGCTATTTTTATATAACACATTACATTATACATTTCACATTATGGCCCTTTGTGTAAGGATGTAATAGCAACTAAAAGAAAAGGGGAATAATTTCAAACATTTATAAATATAATAATTTACAATAATTATTTTATTTCTTAGTGTCATTGCTTGACGTTGCTTCATATTAACGAGAAAAAGTCGGTAATATGAATACATTAATCAAGATATGATTCTAAGATTACATTAGCTAAATAAATAAACACACAATTCGTGTATTTCATTTTATAGATTCTTAAAGATTTTAGAATCGTCATAGATATTTGAACTTTTATTTGTCGTCTGCTAATTTTACTCAAAATTCCTACTTAATCCGGAAGTACACACGAACATTAAATCAGCTGATGACGAAGCTTGTAGACCACTTGTTCCGGTTTGATGTAGTTACGGAAAGTACTTGTCTCATAGTTCATGTGTCGGATGTTTCACAAAACCTTCTGGATTACGATCGACTGTTGATGTGTTTCACAACCGAACATTATGGATTTCGGTTAACTGCAATGGAGTAGCTGTCACTGTTTAGTTTACACATTCGCACACGTCATTAAAATATCCCTGGAATAATCCACACGCAGCTGTCACTGTCAAATTGGATAGTTCGCTTAAGGTAAGTTCTTGCGCGAATGTGACACTGTTGTTGTTACAGAATATGTACAATTAAAGTTCGCTTTCTACCACACACTACACAATTATACATGACAATCACTACATGCATTAGTAAAATAAGAAACATTATTTATAATGGGGGTAACCCCTATCACAATGTAGACATTACACAGCTTTTGTGAATGAAACAACTTATTCACTGATAGATGGCTTGTTGATCTGAGTATTTTACACTGCACTCAGACTTTATTGCTCAATGGGTCGGTCGGACAACGGGACAACAAGTCAGCGATCGTATTGGTTCGGCCTGGAATATGGCGAACCTCGAAGCTGTAGTCTTGGAGTTTCAAAGACCAACGGGCTATCATATGGTTTGATGGTACCCCAGAATTTATGAAACGCAAAGGACTACTGTCAGATTCCACGATAAAATGGCGTCCTAGAAGAAATCTAGACAATTTTGTAATACCCACCACTAAAGCTAGGGCTTCCAACTGAGGCATTGACCAGGATCGTTCTCTGGGCTTCAGTTTTCTGGATACAAAACACACGGGATGGAGGATGTTGTTGTGTTCTTGCATCAAGACTGCTCCAATCGCGACGGAGCTCGCGTCTGTTCTTAATCTGAAAGGTAAACGGATGTTTGGCAATTTGAGGATGGGATTATGTGAGCTATCATCAGAAAAACAAGCTAACACTTTAGAGAATGCTAATTTTAGGCATTCATTGCTTACAATTTTGTCAGGCTTATCTTTAGTTAGTAAGTTAGTAAAAGCCTCGGTTAGTTCAGAAAAATTCGGAATAAACTGCCGATAATAATTTATCAGTCCTAATAAACTTCTGACTTGTTTCTTTGTAGTCGGAAGTGAGAGTTTTAGGATCTTGGACACAATGTTATCGTCTGTCGTGACAAAGCCATTGGATATTTTGTATCCCAAAAAGGATATTTCAGGGTAGGCCATGTCTACTTTAGCAGGCTTTACAGTCAGTCCGTGCTGTCTGATACGTTCAAAAGTCAGTTCTAATGTCTTTATGTGTTCTGTCATTGTCTCTGTGTGAACACAGATGTCGTCTATATAGCAGATTATGTTAGGGATGTCTACAAGAAGAAGTCGTGTCATACGAACGAAGGTGGCCGGGGCATTGACTAGCCCAAATGGAAGTTTGCACCATTCGTACAGTCCCCAAGGTGTGGCAAAAGCTGTCAGATGTCTGTCCTGTTCGTCTACTTCTATCTGATAATATCCTTTCGTCATATCTATCTTCGTGAAGAACCTAGCGTCTGTCAGTTCTGTCAAAAGATCGTCAGCGTTTGCCATTGGCTCCAAATCTAGAACAGTTATTTTATTTAGCTTTCGATAGTCAATGCACAGTCTTATGGTATTGTCCTTTTTGCGTACAATGACCATGGGAGATGAGAAGTCTGATTGGGATCGTCTTATGATGTTATTCTTTTCTAGGTTGATGATCTCCTGATGTAGCTGTTCTTTGTAATGTAATGGGATGGTGTATGGTCTGCATCGTATGGGTGTGTTTGATGTGAGTGTGATCTGATGCTGTACTAATTCTGTTTGTCCTGGGTTGTTGGAGAAGATGGTGTTGTACTGTTGTATTAGATGTTTTAAACTGTCTGTCTCTGCTTGAGTTAGCTTTGGATTGATCTTGATATCCTTCAAGCAGTCTGTCGTGTCTAATGTAGGTGTTGGAATTTCGTCACTAACATCGTCATCTTCGTGATCTATTATCACTGTACAAGCTGTCGTATCGTCTTGTTCGATGTCTCTGTTATGGTATGGTCTTAGCATATTTATGTGAAATATTTTGTGTTTGTCTTTTATTAGGATCTCATAGTCTACAGGTGAAATCTGTCTTGTCACTTTAAACGGTCCCTGCCAAGAATCAGTCAATAAGTGTCGGTCACTAGGTAACAGAAGAAGAACGTCCTGTCCAGGTGTTAAAGTTATTGTTCTGTTTCCTTTGTCAGCATACTGTCTATAAGTAGCACCAGATAATTTTAGTGCATTCTTAGCAATCGTACATGATTTGATGATTCTTTCACGCAATGATGTAACATATACGTATGATGATATGGGTTTAAGTACTGGAGTAGATTCAGTTAACATTTGGTGGTAAATCGTTAATGGGCCACGTGGTTTGGCACCATAAATAAGTTCAAAAGGAGAGAAACCGGTACTAGAATGTGGTACCTCGCGATAAGCAAAAAGAATAGCTGGTAGATATACATCCCAGTTATTAGGGTGTTCTTGCGTGACTTTTGCAAGCATGTGCTTCAGATCGCCGTTAAACTTTTCCACGATTCCACTTGAATGAGGATGGTATGGTGAATTGAAACATTGCTTCACTCCCAACATTTTGGTGAAAGCTTGGGTAGATGCGGCAATAAACTGAGTACCCCTATCAGATTGGATAGTGTCTGGAAATCCTATCCGGGAAAAAATATGGAAGAATACTTCCATTATATCATTGGCAGTTATGTTCTTTAGCGGAATCGCTTCCGGCCAGCGACTACATTGATCAACAACAGTTAGAATGTACTTATTCCCTTTAGTTGTTATATGATTGAGAGGGCCCACTATGTCAACAGATAGTTTTTCAAAAGGTCGACTGGCTAAGTCAGTGACTTGCAACTTTGCCTGTGGGTGTTTACCTTTTTTTATGAGTTTCTGGCAGGTGTCACAACTTCTGCAATATTCTTAAATATCATTGCAAAATTTTGGCCAATGAAACTGTGTTAATAATCTAGATCTGGTTTTCACGTATGCCATATGCCCTGCAAGAGGTATATCGTGGGCAAGATGTAAGGCTTGCTTGCGATAACTAGTTGGCAAAACAGTTTGCTCTGTGGTGTTGTCACCTCTGGTATAATACCTGGTGAGGATATCATTTTTCACAGCAAAATGCCATTTTGCATTCTTGGTTACCTTTGGCTTTTGGCCGATCAGATTAAAATATTTTACCAATGAAGGGTCAGCCTTTTGAGCTGTTACAAAAATTTCCTTCATGGAGTTAGTAGGTAGTGATACTGGGCTAAGTGACTGAATAGCCTCAGTTTGATTACTTTCATCTTGCACTCTAGCAGTAGATCTGGTTACTGCGTTCACACAATCAATGATGTCAGATGATGATGGAACAATGTTGTCAATGATATGATGAGAACTTAGTGCTACATTAGCTACCATACATTCAATAGGTGGTGTGACATTTTCAATGATGACATTGGATGGTGATGTTACATTATCATCAATACATAGAGATGTTATGTCATGAGGTTTATCATTCACCTCTGGCAAATTTCCAATTATTACATCACACACTGGGTTAGTTAACGCAGCGACTTTTACTTTCCCAGTGAGGAAAGGTGTTTGAATATATGCCCAAGCTAATGGGTATCTCTCAATGTTGCCTGAGAATGTTCTGCATGTTACGTGCCTGCCTGTATAGTCTGTAGGCCTTATGAACGTTCTTTTAAGGCCAATAAGTGAACTACCTGTATCGCGAAGAACTGTAGCAGACTTGCCGTTCACATATCCGTGATGGATTATTATCTTGCCTTTTGAATCTACTACCAAGTTAGCTTCTTCATTGGCAATAGGGATGGCGTGACCACAAGTTAAAATACCATCTTCAAAGAAGGTGTTACAAACAGTACATAAACTGTTAATCATGTCAAAAGTCTGTGCTGAGTTCACAGGATGTTTCTCTGATAGTTCTTCTTCTGACTCTGAACTGTTAGACAAGGCGACATTTGCCTCATTGATCATTTGTCTACCTTTACAATCTTTGCGATGGTGTCCATGCGCTTTACAAAGATAACATTTACCTGCAGATCTGAAAGATCTACGCTCATGATCTCGTCTGTTTATCATATCTCGTAGATAAATATCATATTTTGGGTTTTTATCGCACATTTCATTCGGCTGATGTGAAACTTTACAATGAATACAGTGCTTAAATTTCTCAGATGTAGGCCTATGAGGTTTCTGCCTACTATAGGGTTTTTCAAAATTAGCCGCAGCTACAAAATCAATGTTCGCAGATTCAGTCACAAAACAATGTTTGTTGGCGGTGTAATACGCCGTACCTCGTCTATCAATCTCATCTATACTAGTGCATTCATTCACCTGCAAAAATTTGGAAAATTTTGGTGGAATGGATGAAATGATTTTGTCTCTGATGATTAGATCTTCTAATCTATCATAATTTCTGTCAATTTTAGCTGCTGAAGTCCATTTGGTGAAAATATCTCGGACTAAGCAGAGGTAGTCAGAGAACGTTTGAGTCGGTTTTGGGCTCAACTTGCTGAACTGTTCTCTGTAACCTGCTTCATCTAACATAAAATGTGCCATTATTTTTGATTTAAGATAATGGTAGTCTTTTCTGAGGTCTTTGGGAATAGTCTCAATGACTTTAAGAGGTTCCCCTGATAAACTCCTCATATACACAATATTCCATTCAGACAGTGGAACTTGGTAATGTTCCATTAAAGTTTCAAAATTTTGGGTAAAGGCTGCAATGCAGTCACCCGAGGTATAATTACGTACAATACCTTGGTATTTCTTGTACTGGTTTTCTTTCTCCAGTCTCTCAGATTTCTTATACTCTTTATTGATAGCAGTCTCAGTATCAAGTTGTTTTATCTTTAACTGTAACTCCAGTTCTTCTCTCTTACTCTGAGCTGCTATTTCTGCTTTCTTTAATTCTGTTTCTTTCTCGATCTCGGCCTTCTTCAGTGCACTATCTATCTCAGCTTGCTTTGTCTTTGCAGCCGTTTCTAATTCGGCTTGCTTTAAGGCCGTTTCTGCCTCCAATTGCTTGGCGGCTCTTTCAGCTGCTCGTTCATCGCATTCAGCCGTTTTCTCCTGTACTAGGAGGTATTCAGCATATTTGTTATCACTCCACTTTGTTAACTCATCACCTGTTAACTTCAACTTTAACCCCATATCAATGAAATCAAATAATGAAGACATGATGAAAAATGTCAATGTAATACCAGCCACACAGATAGTTATAAGTGGTTAGTACAATAAACAAGTTACAATTTTTCTATATGCAATATGTGCCTAAAATTGCATCCTTAAAGTAAATGAAAAGAAAAATATACTCAAGTGCCCTGGATGCGGTGAAGAATGGTTGGAAAACGGGCTAGGAAACTGTAGGGTCGTCACTTCGAATCACAAATGACCTCTACACGCACGGTTTCGGATGGTACGGAAAAAACCTGCTTTGTTTTGGAGGAAATAAATTAGCGTCTATTTGTTGGTGTGTGCCTGCTTGTCACTAAGTATTGAGTAGGTTTGTATGGCGTTGAGTGTAATTGTATGTCGTAAGTTTGTCCGTCAACAATTTTTTTTTTTTCAACACAAGTCACTTTCTTTCAAAACTTTCTGCTTTTCACAAACTCAACTCACAAAGACAATCTAACTGTATCTGAACACGCTATAACATTGATGACACATCACTTACATCAAGATGACATTCAGTAAGGACATAGACATCAAGTTTACAAGATGGCGACAAGGTCACAATGGCGACAAGATCACAATGTCGACAAGGTCAAAACGGTAACAACAATTTTGACAATCACGAATGTTTTACACGTTAACACGATCAAACAATACGAATGCACTGTACGTTTACAACTAGTCTCCATGTTTAAACAATGTAGCAATAATTAAAAATGAGCCTTCCATGATCACTTTTACATGTACAATCAATTTTAACAAAAATTCTAAGTTCACAACCTCTAGTTCTAACCATTTATCACATAAATACGTTTATTTTAAAGCTGGACGATTGCCCCCACGTCCACACATGTCAGGGTCTTACACTGGGCTCGCTACCTAACACATGTGGGACAGTACAAGTACAACGTGATTTGACTCAAGACTCAACGACACAACGTTCAACGGATTTAATTACAGATCATATACAATACGATGATCACAGCATATATATATTGGATACTTCTAAACACTTACATCTACCATACAGCACACAGTCTCACTCTCAAGATGTCCAGGCATTCGACATTCGGCCACAGAAACCTTTCTCGCAACATGCGTCCTGTTTCGTCTACGTCCCAGAGCTGTCTGCCTATGGTTTGGAACTCGCCTCCTCACCGGAGGTGGCTTCACGAGACATGCGTGCGTCCTTGGTGTGACCGCTGGCCGTCTCGCCAGCCGGCAACTTCGCAGGCAGGTGACCACTGTTCGCCTGGCGGCGTAACGAAGTTCCTTCATCCCTCCTAGGGACTGAGTCACCTGGCGGCGTAACGATGTCACGGCATCACTGCCGTACCGTAGACTCTGACACAGATTAAATGTTTATATATATATATATATATATATATATATATATATATATATATATATATATATATATATATATATATATATATATATATATATATATAAAATACTCTCGAATATTAAAATTAATAAATTATGTCGTTTTACATGTCTCTTTGTACATGTAGTCCTATTTAGTAGACACTAACCCTAAACTTTCATAAATTTCATAATTTTATTCGAACTGTATTCCATATTAGTATTATCATGGGAATCCCATTGAATGGAATGGAATAGGATGAGACAAGCATAAATTGCCATGGGATGGGATGGGATTTTTTCCCGCGTTTCCATCCTGTTTCAGGATATTGCGACCATCATCAGAATCTTTCCACACACAAAAATGATCATTTAGAACCTAAATGAAATCATGAAACATTGAGATTGTGTCATTGAAGTTCAGCAGGACATCTGGCTTTCTAACCTCGGTCATTGATTTTTAGCAGGACATCTGGCTTTCTAACCTCTGTCA
The DNA here is from genome assembly GCA_963921405.1 of Cepaea hortensis. Taxonomy (NCBI): domain Eukaryota; kingdom Metazoa; phylum Mollusca; class Gastropoda; order Stylommatophora; family Helicidae; genus Cepaea; species Cepaea hortensis. Next base: position 9,361,197 of record OY992889.1, on the reverse strand, counting down.
CTGAAAAAACTACTGGCCTTTTCTGTGACAAACTTTAGGTATTTAAACACGTAAGTCACAAAAAATTGTTGCAAGATTTATTGCCTGGCATATATGTTTTATAGAAGAATTCTGATAATTAATTGGACAACTAGAATGAACAATCAGGACATTTTAAGGGAAGCTAATTTGCATAGACAACTTATCCCAAACATAAGAAAGAATCAATGATCATTTTTTGGCCCCATTATGAGAAAACACAAATCGGAACATCGTATGACAACCGAGAAGATTTGTGGAAAGAGAGATAGAGGAAGACAGTGTGAGAAAATTATTGATAATCTTGTGTCATGGCATGGAAAGGAGTAAACACATGAATTGATCCTTGATGTCGGAGATCGCAATTTATGGAGTGGCATGATGGCCCAGGCCAACCAGCCAGCAAGGAACTGGATGATATTTCGCTGCATCTCGTAAGAATCACACTGTAGAATTACATTTCATGTGAATTTAATAAATGAATAATACGTTGGATGAAATATTTGAAATTCAGTCATTGATATTGTTAGAACACGGGGAACTATTACATGAAATATACAATGATACAATACATATACAATCATACAACAACACGGTGAACAATACATCAATACTTACAACAATACAACAACACATACAACAATACAACAACACGGAGAACAATACATCAATACTTACAACGATCAACAACACAGAAAACAATGCAATAACATATACAATGATACATCAACACAGAAAACAATCCAACAACACATACAACAATAGAACAACACATGCAACGATACAACAGCACAGAAAATAATGCAACAAAACATACAATGATACAACAACACAGAAAACAATGCAACAACACATACAACAATACAATGCAACAACACATACAACGATACAACAACACAGAAAACAATACAACAACACATACAACGATACAACAACACAGAAAACAATGCAGCAACACAGAAAACAATGCAATAACACAAACAACGATACAACAACACAGAAAACAATGCAACAACACAGAAAACAATGCAACAACACATACAACGATACAACAACACAGAAAACAATGCAACAACACATACAACGAAACAACAACACAGAAAACTATGCAACAACACAGAAAACAATGCAACAACACATACAACGATACAAAAACGCAGAAAACAATGCAACAACACATACAACTATACAACAACACAGAAAACAATGCAACAACACAGAAAACAATGCAACAACACATACAACGATACAACAACTCAGAAAACAAGGCAACAACGCCCACAACGATACATCAACACAGAAAACAATGCAACAACACATACAACGATACAACAACACAGAAAACAATACAAGAACCGACAAAACAATACAACAACACACAAAAACAATACAACAGCACATGCAACGATACAACAACACTCCTAATTACACCAACATAAAAAGACTCACCTCGCATTCCTACATGTCTCGCGCGCTGCGCACGCGCACACAGACGACTGTCGAATGACCCTGGCACCAAGATTGTCTGGCTCGACTTTCTGTCATATTCGAAAACTTGCTCTCCGCATGGCGTCTCCGCTACAACAACTGTTCGTTTTTGATGCCCCAATAACTACATCTGGTGCCGTGAATCTCTTAAGGCGATGCACTTAATTTGTTCAAAGGATCTGCAGATGGCGAAAAACAGATAGATAATTTATCTATGAGAAGACTATCTCAATGTTTATTTGTGGGTTTAAAAACAGGTGAAAATAGGTCTGCTGTGAGTAAACAAATTGAAGGAAATCAAATGTAGATAGCGGAAATGTGGTTACAATAAGTGATTACGGTTGTTTGCGTGTAGGCATGGTGCGGCGTTGTCGGAATTGTGGTCTGTTGAATCAGGGCGGCGAGAGTGCTTTTGTGTGCGTTGTGTGATATATATATTTGTGTGTGCGTTTGTTGTGTGGTGTGTGTGTGTTTTGTGTGCGTGTGTGTGTGGTATGTGATGGTATTGTGTGTATGTTGTGTGGTATGTGTGTGTTTTTGTGTATGTGAATGTCTGTGTGAGTGTTTGTGTGCGCGCGCGTGTGTGTGTGTGTGGAAGGGGGGGGGAGGCATTTGCGCGCGTGTCTGCCTGTCTGTATCATAACATGGTAATATACATTGTTTATGTTCAATAAAGTTCGTCCGTTCGTTTACAGCATTCATTTGACAATGTTTTTTTTTTTTTTTTTTTTTTTTTTTTTTTTTTTTTTTTTTTTTTTAAACTAAGAGAAGGTAACATGCACAATAGATAATAGACTACAAAAGATGAGTGGTTGGAAGGGCCGAAATGTAAGACAAATTTTGCGTGTCCAATATGTGACCTTTTAAACCAGTAATCAACCTGTGGAGAATTCCCAATTTTCGGGATTTCAGGATTTCCGGAGGGGGGGGGGGGGGGGGGGGGGAAGAGATTATTTCAAGATCGCGTTAACAGAAGAACCGATTACTTGATATTGGTTTTCCCTCCATACTTTACGGTTCTGTACTTCTCACCCTTTTGAAATTTGTTTTATAACGTAAGTAGACCCGCAAATCACGTTTTGTGTAGACGTTTAGACTTGTTCTAGTATGTGTGATTAAATTTAGCTTCCATTTTTACGTATACTGTGTAGGAGCCGGGGGGTGGGGTTAATATGCAGGAACTACGCAAGGGGGGGGGGGTGGGGTGACGTTCTGAACATATGGTAAATGGGTGCATGGGCCATAAAAGGTTGAGAACCACTGATTTAAACATAAAATGCTTTCGTTCGTTCTTTAGTTCGTTTGTTCGTTCGAAGGTTTGACAGAATGATACACAGATACAGACAGACATGACAAGACAGGGGAGTGGCATTATAAGACTATCACACAGATACAGACAGACATGACAAGACAGGGGAGTGGCGTTATAAGACTATCACACAGATAGGGACAGACATGACAAGACAGGGGAGTGGCGTTATAAGACTATCACACAGATACAGACAGACATGACAAGACAGGGGAGTGGCGTTATAAGACTATCACACAGATACAGACAGACATGACAAGACAGGG
>OY992889.1:9255616-9353116 GCA_963921405.1 Cepaea hortensis | reverse complement strand
GAGAGATTCTGCTGTAGCACTTCTCTCTCCGCCCAGTGAAGAGCTTGCACCTATTGGGGATAGATTCTGTTGTAGCACTTCTCTCTCCGCCCGGTGAAGAGCTTGCACCTATTGGGGATAGATCCTGCTGTAACACTTCTCTCTCCGCCCGGTGAAGAGCTTGCACCTATTGGGGAGAGATACTGCTGTACCACTTCTCTCTCCGCCCGGTGAAGAGCTTGCACCTATTGGGGATAGATCCTGCTGTAACACTTCTCTCTCCGCCCGGTGAAGAGCTTGCATCTATTGGGGATAGATCCTGCTGTACCACTTCTCTCTCCGCCCAGTGAAGAGCTTGCACCTATTCGGGATAGATCCTACTGTAACACTTCTCTCTCCGCCCGGTGAAGAGCTTGCATCTATTGGGGATAGATCCTGCTGTACCACTTCTCTCTCCGCCCAGTGAAGAGCTTGCATCTATTGGGGATAGATCCTGCTGTACCACTTCTCTCTCCGCCCAGTGAAGAGCTTGCATCTATTGGGGAGAGATTCTGCTGTAGCACTTCTCTCTCCGCCCAGTGAAGAGCTTGCACCTATTGGGGATAGATTCTGTTGTAGCACTTCTCTCTCCGCCCGGTGAAGAGCTTGCACCTATTGGGGATAGATCCTGCTGTAACACTTCTCTCTCCGCCCGGTGAAGAGCTTGCACCTATTGGGGAGAGATCCTGCTGTACCACTTCTCTCTCCGCCCGGTGAAGAGCTTGCACCTATTGGGGATAGATCCTGCTGTAACACTTCTCTCTCCGCCCGGTGAAGAGCTTGCATCTATTGGGGAGAGATCCTGCTGTAACACTTCTCTCTCCGCCCAGTGAAGAGCTTGCATCTATTGGGGAGAGATTCTGCTGTAGCACTTCTCTCTCCGCCCGGTGAAGAGCTTGCACCTATTGGGGAGAGATCCTGCTGTAGCACTTCTCTCTCCGCACAGTGAAGAGCTTGCACCCATTGGGGATAGATCCTGCTGTAACACTTCTCTCTCCGCCCAGTGAAGAGCTTTCATCTATTGGGGATAGATTCTGCTGTACCACTTCTCTCTCCGCCCGGTGAAGAGCTTGCACCTATTGGGGAGAGATCCTGCTGTAACACTTCTCTCTCCGCCCGGCACCAATGTACCATATCCACGATGACTGTACTGCTGTCACCCACAACAGCATGCTGAACAGCCACCGGGTTATGCCAGGCAAGTAATTAAACTTTACATCCATTTATTGGACATGTTATGAGAAGAAATAAACCAGAGAACTTGGCGACAACAGGCAAGATTGAGGGGAAATAACAAGGTGGAAATATAGAAGTAAATATCTGGATGGCTTGGTCACATGGTATGGTCGAGACAAGAACACAGAGCTGTCTCACGACTCTGGTGATCGTGTAAGATGGCGAAACATGACCGTTAATTCTTATCAGCATGGCATGGTTTAACATCGAAGACAGTGTACAATCACATGGAATACACTATCTAGTGCCACCCATCGGGTGCTAGAATGTCAACTATTCCTCCCCTCGACGCTTGAGGGCATTAGAGGAAGATGATGATGATGATGACCCAAGGCTATACATGGAAAGTGAGTTAACTACAACTTTGGTCTGTATTCATGAGGGTACGATGGCGCAGTGGCCAGAACGTTTGCCTGGCTGCCTGATGGTCATATGGTTGAATCAGCTTCAAGGCGAGAACTATTTGTCCTTGACCTGGAGTTTGGATGAACCCATAAAACAACAGAGATCAGAAACATTTGCCGAATGGCTAGAATGCCGGATTCTCCTAAGGGAGACCCGGGTTCGAATCCTCGGTACCATGCGGAGTTTTTGTTTTTTTTCTGTCGGTTGCAAAAAGAAAACTCTAACCTGCACTGTTCGCGGCGACTGCACTAACCAGGCGGTCTTAATTCCTCAGGCTAAGACCTCCCTGCACCGCAAGGTGCATGTACTATTTTGGCAGTAAATGACAGTTTTATGACTACCCCATTTTGTTGTTACCGAACTTTGTTCAAACACACACTTACAGTGTTATAGAATGTTATTCACAATTATTAAATACTTTGAATAACAAATGTGTTCAGGCTCCGTTTAACCGTTGGTCTATCGTTCAACTGTCGGTCTGTCGTTCAACTGTTAGTTTGTCGTTAAACTGTTTCATTGTTGTTAAACTGTTGGTCTGTCGTTAAACTGTTGGTCTGTCGTTAAACTGTTGGTCTGTCATTAAACTGTTGGTCTGTCGTTAAACTGTTGGCTGTCGACGTGTTATAACTGGAGCTCTGTGGTGTTTCATTTCTGCTTGTGGAAATAGAGCTGTCTGGCTTCCTGATTTCTGGCTGTTTCTGGCTGGGTGTGGATTTCTTCTTCGTTGCTGCTGTTCATGTCTGGTCAGATTCGCACACTTGTAGGGTCTGGTCAGATTCGCACACTTGTACGGTCAGGTCAGATTCGCACACTTGTAGGGTCTGGTCAGATTCGCACACTTGTATGGTCAGGTCAGATTCGCACACTTGTATGGTCTGGTCAGATTCGCTCGCACACTTGTAGTGTCTGGTCAGATTCGCACACTTGCAGAGTCTGGTCAGATTTGCACACATGTGGGGTCTGGTCATATTTACACACATGTAAAGTCTTGTCAGATTCGCACACTTGTAGGGTCAGGTGTTGTTAGACTCCCCCCCCCCCAACCCTTTTACCCACACCGTCCCCTGCCCGCCCAATCTCATGATGTCCTTTTTATTTTCTTCAAGGAGTGGTTCATCGATAGTCGACCCGGCAGTGAGCCCATCCAACTCTCTTGTGTCTTAGATACTGAAACCAAGAGATTGATCAGAAGCAACTATAGCTATAGCCAAATGGGAAGTTTATTTCATTATCAGAAGTAACTATAGCTATAGCCAAATGGGAAGTTTATTTCATTATCTGAAGCAACTATAGCTATAGCCAAATGGGAAGTTTATTTCATTGTCAGAAGCAACTATAGCTATAGCCAAATGGGAAGTTTATTTCATTATCAGAAGTAACTATAGCTATAGCCAAATGGGAAGTTTATTTCATTATCTGAAGCAACTATAGCTATAGCCAAATGGGAAGTTTATTTCATTGTCAGAAGCAACTATAGCTATAGCCAAATGGGAAGTTTATTTCATTATCAGAAGTAACTATAGCTATAGCCAAATGGGAAGTTTATTTCATTATCAGAAGTAACTATAGCTATAGCCAAATGGGAAGTTTATTTCATTATCTGAAGCAACTATAGCTATAGCCAAATGGGAAGTTTATTTCATTGTCAGAAGCAACTATAGCTATAGCCAAATGGGAAGTTTATTTCATTATCAGAAGTAACTATAGCTATAGCCAAATGGGAAGTTTATTTCATTATCTGAAGCAACTATAGCTATAGCCAAATGGGAAGTTTATTTCATTGTCAGAAGCAACTATAGCTATAGCCAAATGGGAAGTTTATTTCATTATCAGAAGCAACTATAGCTATAGCTATAGCCAAATGGGAAGTTTATTTCATTATCAGAAGCAACTATAGCTATAGCCAAATGGGAAGTTTATTTCATTATCAGAAGCAACTATAGCTATAGCCAAATGGGAAGTTTATTTCATTATCAGAAGCAACTATAGCTATAGCCAAATGGGAAGTTTATTTTCTTTGCTAATCTTGAACTCAAGCTTAGTCCATATACGTGCTACTGTTTATAGTGCACTGGACTGAATTTTGCGTGTGGGTTAGCTTTCTCTATTACCAGAGTCCCTCACCACCAGGCGAACCTACTCCGGCATCAGAGGTACTTGTAATTTACATCCCCAAGTCAAGGACGAGAAGTCAAATTGTTAGTCCAACTGTCCGGTGTAGGGGTTGAACCCGCTACCTTGGCATCAGCACACTGGAAGTTTAAGAACGAACGCTCTTATCCATTCACCTACACTGATCCAATAGCATCTGTTTGGGAAGCACTTGAACAATCATGTGTCTAGGCTGAGCTTTCAGCCACTCGAGAGTGCCACCTGAGTTTTGTACGTCGCACTCCGCACACTTCCACTTGGAGGGTTTCAAGTGGGACAATCTTGTGGTTTAACACTTCATCAACATGGGGCAAACATACCCAAGGGCGCCAGCACGCACTCAAGAGATGGGTCAGCGGGTGCTAGATAGGTAGATGGATGGATGGATGGATGGATGGATGGATGGATGGATGGGTAGGTGGGTGGGTGGATGAATGGATGGATGGACGGATAGGCGCGTTTGAGTAAATAGGTTGTTGTTGGGTAAATGGGTGGAAAGGTGGGTTGGTAAACAATTTGATAACAGGGTAAATAGATGGATGAATAGGTGGATCGGTGGGTTGTTAAGTAGTCAAGTGGATGGATGGATGGATGGATGGATGGATGGATGGATGGAGAGAAATATGAATGGAGAGAAATATGGATGCATGCATGCATGCATGGATGGATGGAGATAAATATGGATGGAGATAAATATGGATGGAGAGAAATATGGATGGAGAGAAATATGGATGGAGAGAAATATGGATGGAGAGAAATATGGATGCTTGCATGCATGCATGCATGGATGGAGAGAAATATGGATGGAGAGAAATATGGATGGAGAGAAATATGGATGGAGAGAAATATGGATGGAGAGAAATATGGATGCATGCATGCATGCATGGATGGATGGATGGATGGAGAGAAATATGGATGCATGCATGCATGGATGGATGGATTTATGGATGGATGGATGTATGGATTTATGGATGGATGGATTTATGGATGGATGGGTGGGTGGATGGATGGGTGGGTGGGTGGATGGATGGGTGGGTGGATGGATGGAGGGAGTGAGGGAATGAGGGATGGATGGATGGATGGATGGATGGATGGATGGAGAGAAGAAGCGAGCGAGCGAGCTAGCGAGCGAGTGAGGGAGGGAAATATGGATGGATGGATGGATTTATTGATGGTTGGATGGATGGATTTATCGATGGATGGATGGGTGGATGGATGAGTGGGTGGATGGATGGAGGGAGGGAGGGAATGAGGGAGGGATGGATGGAGGGAGGGAGCGAGCGAGCGAGCGAGTGAGGGAGGGAAATATGGATGGATGGATGGATGGATTTATGGATGGTTGGGTGGATGGATTTATCGAATTATGGATGAATGAATGGATGGATGGATGGATGGATGAATGGGTGGGTGGGTGGGTGGATGGATGGATGGATGGATGGATGGATTGACTAATGAATTAACTTACAGACAACCAAAAAGACAAACAGGCAAAGAACAGAACGGAAGGGCAGCCAAGCAGAGAAACACGTGAATTGCCGGATTGTTGATGGGTGGATAGACGGATTGACAGACAGACAGACAGACAGACAGACAGACAGACAGACAGACAGACAGACAGACAGACAGACAGACAGACAGACAGACAGACAGACAGACAGACAGATTAAATAAATCGCTCCAAAGCACCTTCAAATAAAATAAGTACGTGATCTGTCTGTCTGTCTGTCTGTCTGTCTGTCTGTCTGTCTGTCTGTCTGTCTGTCTGTCTGTTTCTACATTGTGTGTGTTTGTGTGTGTGTGTGTGTGTGTGTGTGTGTGTGTGTGTTTATGTGTGCGTGTCTGTCTCATAACACGGTAATTTACATTGTTTATGTTAACAACATTCATTTGGCAATGATTCTTTCCCCGTGAAAATAACATGCGCAATAGATAATTGATGTACAAAAGATGAGAGGTTGGAAGGGCCAATTGTAAGACCGGCCTGCGTGCCCAATTTGTGACCGTCTGAAAATAAAATTCATTCATTCGTTCTTTCTGTAGTTAAAGAAAAATTCGAAGATGCAGAGAGCTGACTCCATCACGCCGTAAAAAAGAGACTAAGAAATGGAAACACTTGCCATAAACATCCACTAGTGAAGCTCATACAGTGACATCTGGATGTAAACGGACAAGTGCACAACAGGAAATTCGTTGGCAATTATCTCCGAGAATGACACTCGTAAATATTAGGCAGGTTATTTACGAGAAAATATCTACACATGAAGAGACGTGACTCCAGAGATTGACGCCGACAAATGAGATGGATAAATTCAATTTTGTTTCGTAGATTTCGGTTAACTTTTTATGTGCGCCTGTTGGGTGGAATTGGGAAAGATCATACAGCACGTACGTCCGTTGGCAGGTGGGGGTGTTCGAGGTTTTGTATATACTAGGTTATTTGTTTGTGTGGTGGGGTGACCAGTTCATTGTTTTCGGGGCGGAACTTGGGCAATAGATCGGTGTTGGATGGTTTTATAGCAACGTCGTCTGGCGCTGACTCAGATTGACAGGGTACGGTTGAGCTACCACGCCCCTTTCTTTCTCAAGTTGATAGGGTACGAATTAGGTACCACGCCCCCTTCTTACCCAAGTTGATAGGGTACGAATTAGGTAAAACGCCCCCTTCTTACCCAAGTTGATAGGGTACACATTAGGCACCACGCCCCCTTCTTACTCAAGTTGATAGGGTACGAATTAGGTACCACGCCCCCTTCTTTCTCAATTTGATAGGGTACACATTAGGCACCACGCCCCCTTCTTACCCAAGTTGATAGGGTACGAATTAGGTAAAACGCCCCCTTCTTACCCAAGTTGATAGGGTACACATTAGGCACCACGCCCCCTTCTTACTAAGGTTGATAGGGTACGAATTAGGTACCACGCCCCTTCTTTCTCAATTTGATAGGGTACGAATTAGGTACCACGCCCCCTTCTTTCTCAATTTGATAGTGTACGAATTAGGTACCACGCCCCCTTCTTTCTCAATTTGATAGGGTACGAATTAGGTACCACGCCCCCTTCTTTCTCAATTTGATAGGGTACGAATTAGGTACCACGCCCCCTTCTTTCTCAATTTGATAGGGTACGAATTAGGTACCACGCCCCCTTCTTTCTCAATTTGAGAGGGTACGAATTAGGTACCACGTCCCCTTCTTTCTCAATTTGATAGGGTACGAATTAGGTACCACGCCCCCTTCTTACTCAATTGATAGGGTAGATTGGTGTACGACACCCCCTCTTACTCAAGTTGATAGGGCACTACTGAGGTACCAAATCCCTTCTTACTCAAGGTGATAGGGTACGATTGACGTACCAAGCCGACATCTTACTCAAGTTGAATCGATTCTTCTTCCAATTCGGTACGATCTTTGCGACCGAACTTGTCCTTAGCATTCACAACGGCTTGAGACTGGTATCTGTCAGTCGCTATCATTTACTGCCTATCAAGGCGTGCTGATAAGCGTAATCTAGCCTAGGAATCAACATACAGCTGAAAGATGCTGATGTTGACCGCAATATCCTAAAACAGGATGGAAACGCGGGGGAAAATAAATAGTACCTTGCGATGTAGGGCAGAGGCGTCTTGAGACTGAGGAAACAAGGCTGTCTGGCTAGTGCAGTCGCCGTAAACTGTGTAGGTTATGGTTTTATTTTTGCCCCCGACAGAATAATATCCACACCGTACCTTGGATTCGAACCCGGGTCTCCAGGAGGAGAATGCGGCATTCTAGCCCTCGGCCACCCGCTCCTCTTATTCGAGAGCGCTAATAAATCGAGCTGTTTCAGGGTCAGTCATGGCTGCATTAGACATGCGCAGAAGAGGAGGAAGAAATCCAAGTAATGAATAACAGAAAGAAAGAAACAAACAAACAACGACAGACAGACAGACAGACAGACAGACAGACAGACAGACAGACAGACAGACAGACAGACAGACAGACAGACAGACAGACAGACAGAAAGAAAGAAAGAAAAAAAGACACGTTACATAACATTAATGAGTTGCCGCCCCTCTGCCCCGCCCCCAGGCCAGGCCGATATTTGCATGGTACGCTCCCATCAATACACAAATCTTATTGGTTAAGGATAAAAAATCATCCCATCAACATTCAAATTCTATTATTTCCGGGTCACCCCACTCCTCTGGCGACCCTGCTGCACAAAATGGAGCGAAGACCCGGGGTGCGCCCTTGGCGCCCCAGTGCCTGTTGTTGGATTCAATAACGCTGCCTGGTTGATGCGATTTGTGCGTGTGAAGCATCTACGTCATGTTGGTTGTTCAATATATGAGTGGGGAATGTTGGAAATTGTATCCACAATTACAGGTTGCATTCTACTGCGTTTGTTGTTGTTGTTGCTGCTACTTCTTCTTCTTCTTTTTCTTCATCTTCTTCTTCTTCTTCTTCTTCTTCTTCTTCTTCTTCTTCTTCTTCTTCTTGTTCTTCTTCTTCTTCTTCTTCTTCCTCCTCCTCCTTCCTCCTCCTCCTCCTCCTCCTCCTCCTCTTCTTCTTCTTACATTCTCCTTCTCTTGTTGCTGCCACTGCTCCTCCTTCTCCTTCTTTTTATTCCTCATTCTACTACACTTCCTCTTCTTCTTCGCTTCTTCCTCTTCTCACACTTCTCCTTCTGTCGTTTCTGCTGCTGCACCTGCTCGAGTCAGGTCAGTTCAAGAATGAATAAAATTTCAGCGTTGGGGATATGGAAGCTTCAAAATAATGTATCTCCGTAGTGAATTTAAGCACAGAAACCTCAAACAATATGTTGCACGATTTATTGTCTGACATATTTCACTGAATCTCACCAGGAGCATACCGCAGAGTTATATATCACCTGAAGTGATTAAATATATAATACTTCTTTTCTGAAATACTTAAAATACATAATTAAAGGTAATGTTTGACAGTGGAGCATCTGTTATCCCCAGGGTAATTTCAAATCTACAACGAAATCTTTCTGCTTGCACAAAACTGTGCTGGAACAGTTTAATTGAAAAGGCTTCACTATATTTGGACAATCGTTTATTGTTCGTCTTATACAGTATACGAAAAGCTTTTTGTTCTTTGTTAACTTAATTACCATAGTTTATAATAGCCGAGGTCGGCGTTATATAGTCTGGCGACTGCAAAGAGATTCCTGAAGACTTATTAACTCTATTTTCCACCCACACTGGTATATGTTCGGTTACTCGATTTGCTAAACGTCTTTCCGTTCTACCTTTGTAGATTGCTACGCACTAACACCAGAATTGATAAACACAGAATTGGTGTTCGGCGACAACGCTTTTTTCACAAATGGAGTAGGTATCAAGCATAATATATAAACTGGACTGTTTTTGCATGTGGATTAGCTTTCCCTAATATCAGTGTCCTTAGCCATCAAGTTAACTCACTCCGACTTCACAGGCATTTGTAAATCCTCAAGGCAAGGATGCGAAGTCAACATTTTAGGCCAACTGACCGGTGTAGGGGTTGAACCTGCTACCTCGGCAACAGCACAGCGAATGTTTAAGAACAAACGCTCTAATTCATTCGGCCATATTAACCTCCCGTATCGGGGTAGTTTTGTATGTGAGCATTGGTTCAGCAGCAAAGAATGTTTGGTGTACTGCTCTTGTATGTCTATCATGTATTTGTTTCATTACTTCATCTCGTGAAGAAATACTTAAAGTTTGGGGAACTATGATTCTGTGGCGGTGGGTTTGGGTGGCTGGCAGTGACGCTTGAATTGTGGCTAAGGATATCCACTTCCTCTGTTCGTGCGTCATAGAAGCAAATCATTCTGGTTCGATTAAAGAGGGTCCTTACAGGGCCATGCTTATATTGGATACGTAATCACAAGACATAAATGGGGAGAACCGTTGAGGCCACTAAGACGATTACATAAATATACACACATAGTATTATTTGGAGCTCACAGAAGCAGAAGAAGAAGAAGAAGAAGAAGAAGAAGAAGAAGAAGAAGAAGAAGAAGAAGAAGAAGAAGAAGAAGAAGAAGAAGAAGAAGAAGAAGAAGAAGAAAATAGAGATTAGAAGACGCACTAGACAACATAAAATTTTAAAGCTATAATAGTTACCAACCGGGATCGAACCAGTCGCCTCCAAATGACGACGGCGTCTGGCTGCAGGAATAAGTGTACTTCGCTAGTACTTCGCTAATTTATGTAATTATATTGGATAGGTGCACAGCTATTTAAATTCAAGTATTTGCCCGCCCATGTTCCATGTCGATAGACTGCTCTTTGGTTAGTGCCATCCTCTCGATGTCGGAGTAAGAACGATACGGTGTCGTTATATTCGTGGTCAACAGACAAAGACATGTTCTTGTGAGCTTGGTTCGTGGTGGGCTGGCCTGTTATGTTTGTTGTCTGGTTTGTAAAGTACAAAATATCACGCGGCCGATTTCGAATCGTCAACTCGGTATGACGGGAAATATAAAACTCATTGATTCACTATAGCCAAAGCCACAGAAGCAGGTTGAAAGCAAACAACTGACGTCAAATTGTATAGAAAATTAGCCTGGCGTTGGAGGTTAGCATGACGGAATGGATGAGAGCGGTCGTTCTTAAACTTCCAGTGCGCTGACGCCTACACCGGCCAGTTGGACTAAAAGTTGGACCTCTCGGTCCTGATTTGGGGGTGTAAATTACAACTACCTCAGAAGTCGGAGTGGGTTCACCTAATGGCGGGAGACACTGGTAAAAGGGAAAGTTAATCCACGAGCAAAACTCAGTCCACTGCACTAGAAGTAGGAGTTGTAGTACGGAAATGGACTACGCTTGAGTTCAATTAGACGAACGGAAGAAAAAACAACTTGGGGTTGTTCACAACGTCCTGCAAGATTGTGTGTGTGTGTGTTTGCGTGTGTGTGTGTGGGGATGTGTATGCGCACGCGCGTGTTTGATTGAGAACCTCCCCGGAAAAGACATTTTAAAACGGGAATAAAACGCACATTTTGAAATGCATGACCTAAGCAATATAGAGCATTCCAGAATATGGCTTGGGTACAGGAAAGAAGAAGCATGTCGGAAATATGGAATTATCCCAGAGATAATTGAATTTTCTGTCTGTGAGCACTTTAGAGTGTTTGCTGTGTTTTTTGTTTCAAGTGTCCACATGCAATAAATATTAGATTGCCAGCGCTGTGTCAGAGAGTTCACACTCTCCCACACTTTTTGTTTCTCTGAAAGGTCGAACTCTCGCACACACGCACTCACACGCCCGTTTCTCTCTCCTCTGTCTTGTTTTTGTTACTTGTTTTTAGCATGCCTTTCTCTGAAGATCACCTTGTGATTTGATTGTGCTTCTTTTGCATGTTTTTTGTTGTTTTTTCTTTCCTTTCTGGAATTCATTCACTCAAATCAATCATGTGCCATGCTGGAAAGCATGGGCGGTCATGACTCGCCATTTCACTCTATCACCAGAGTCGTGGATCAGCTCAGTGTTTTTGTCTCGACCATGCCATGTGGCCAAGCCATCCAGGTATTTTCTTCTCGGTCTTCTTCTTCTTCTTCTTCTTTCGTTCGCTTGAAATATGTCTATAACTGCAGTGCTGTCTCTTGTATGAATTGAACTGTCTTTTTCAGTTCACACAGCGGTCCATAGAGTTTGTCTTCCACTGTCGTCTCTCTAGGCCAGAAGGTTTGCCTAGATATGTTATATTTTGGGCAGTCTTGGAGTATGTGCTCTGCTGTCTGCGACGCCAATCCACATGTACACATGGCTGTTTCACCAATCTTGAATTTTGTATACATGTGGTTGCGTAATCTATTGTGCCCTGTTCTGAGGCGCAGAATAATGACTTGTTCTGGTCTATCCATAACATGGTAGTCATCTTGAGCAGGTTTTGGTGGCTTTCTGACTGATTTGATCATTCTTTTCTTTTGGTGGTATGTTACAGGCACATCAGGCTGTTCTTCTTTGGCTCCTTCCTTAGCCAATTGATCAGCTCTGTCGTTCCCGGGTACTCCACAGTGGGATGGTATCCATTGTATGGTGATCTTATGCTGACTGCTAAGTTCAGAAAGTAGTGTCCTTAGTACTGGCAATTTCCCAGACAGGAGCGCCTCGAGTACTGATTTTGCATCTGTCAATAGCACCACAGATTGTGTACCATTGCTGGTATTTAGTAATTTCTCTGTTGCTATCTTGATTGCCTCAATTTCAGCATCGTAGTTATGGCAGTACTTTCCTGTCGGTACTCTGGCTGTGTCCCTAGTATTATTTGGGTATTCTGTGTATACTCCCGCTCCTCCATTTCGAACAGCATTTTGTGCTGACCCATCTGTGTAGACTCGGATCCAGAGGTCCTGTGGGTATTCTTCATCAAGGAAGCTGAGAGTGGCTGTTCTGCGCTGCACACTGTTCTGATCTTCCTTGTCAAATATTCCTCTCACTTTTGTCTGGATTTGTAATGATAGTCTATGCTCATCTTTCCATGGAGTTCGCTCTGGAATAGTTGTTAGGGGGATACCAACTGTGGGCAGATCGGTGGTTTCTCTGCAGAGTCGTTTGGCCTGGTGGATAAAACTACTTCTTTTCAACCGCCCCATAGCTAGGTTTTCAAATCTGTTCTTCATAGGGTGGCCTGGCAAGCTGAGGAACTTTTCTGCTTGTATTAGCGTTTTCGTATCTCTGCGCTCACTCAGTGCTTGTGTCCTCCCCATCTTCTCCATTTCCACTATAGGGGTTGATCTCATCCCTCCTGTGGTGACTCTAAGTGCTTGATTTTGCACTTTGTCCAGCTCTTGTAGTGTGGTTTTTGCTGCCGAACACCATGCAGTTGACCCGTATTCCAGGTGTGGTCGTATGCTCTGTTGATAAACTTTGCTAAGTATTTTCCCACTGGCTCCCCATGTGGTTCCACTTAGCTTTCTCAGGATGGCTATTTTCCTTCTGGCTTTTGCTACTGCTTTGTTGATGTGCTTTCTCCATGTCAGCCTGCCATCAAATGTTACTCCAAGGTATGTTGGTTCTTTATCTTCTCGTAGGGGTGTTCCATTTATCTGGATGGTCCCTGCCTTTTGTTTTGGAGAGAGGGTAAATAGGGTTGTGCTGCACTTGTCAGTGTTTATGCTGACACACCATCTATTTGCCCATGCAACAAATGTATCTACAGCTCTTTGTAGTAATCTGGCGGCCACTGATGCATGTTCATTTGTGCTCCATAGAACCAGGTCATCGGCATACATTGCGGCTTTAATTCCATGCGGTAGTTTAGCAACGAGATCATTGATGAAGATTAGAAAGAGTGTGGGGGACAATACTCCGCCCTGGGGAACTCCGTGACGCAGTAGTACTTTCTTGCTCTTTAGTCCGTCTATCTGTACTCAGGCTCTTCTGTTGTGCAAGTATGCTTTCACCCATTTGTACATTCTTCCATTGACTTTGCAGTTTCTCAGTTTATTCATCAGACCTTCTTTCCAGACTTTGTCAAAGGCTTTCTTCAAATCTATCCATGCCGCAAGCACCAGCTTCTTCTCTTGGAATGCATCCTCAATTTCTTGAGAGAGGTAGGTTGTCTGATCTTCCGTAGAGTAGCACTGCCTAAAGCCAGCCTGCTGTGGCACAAGGATGTTTTTACTTTCAATGTACCACTGCAGTCTGTGATTGATGATGCGCTCCAGTGTTTTGCAGAGACAGCTGGTGAGGCTTATTGGTCTGTAGCTAGAGGAAATGGAACTATCTTTCCCTGATTTTAGGAAGGGTATCATGATTGCTTCTCTCCAGGCTTGTGGAACACTGCCTAAGGTCCAACTGTTATTGAAGATCTGCAACAGCTTTGCTTTGGCCTCTGTTCCTAGGTTCCTGATCATTTCATTGGAGATACCATCAGCTCCTGGTGACTTTCTCATTTTCAGTTTTGATATGGCTAGCTCCAGTTCGCTGATTGTGATGGGTGCCTCCAGAACCTCATGTACTATTTCCTTCTGTCCTGTATGTTGCCGTTTCTCTTGAATCTCTTGTTGTTTCTCTGGACTGATTTTGATATTTTTAACTTGTGCGAATGAGTCCGCAAAATGGTCAGCTGCTTGCTTTCTTGTTAAGATGTTTCCATCTTTATGTAGTGCAATTTTTGAGTTTCTCCCTGTGCCCTCATCGTTAAGTTGTTTTATTAGCTTCCACAAATTCCTTGTGTCTCTTTCAAAGTTCAGAGACTCTGTTTTCTCCTGCCAGCTTTTCCGTCTAGCCTGCAGCTTCTTCTTCTTCAGCGTTCCGAGCCATTGAGGTTCTTTGCTGCAAATACAATCCGTCTCCATTCGTCTCTCTGGTGGACCTTCTCTTGCCAGTCGTTGATTCCAAGTGCTTGTAGGTATGTACATGTATTATCTCTCCACCGCCTTCTTGGTCTACCTCGGGGTCTACGGTCATTTATTTCCTGAGTGTAAGCGAGTTTTGTTTCCTTATTATCTTCCATTCTTTCTATATGCCCCAACCATTGTAGTCTATTAGCCTTCATGATACCAGTGATTAGCGGGGACTTAAACAGATCATAAATGTCTTTGTTACTTCTTCTTTTCCACTCTCCACTTTGTGTATCCCTAATGGGTCCAAAGATGCGTCTTAAAATTTTGTTCTCAAAGGTTTGTAACAAGGCTTCGTCTCCTTTCGTTGTACTCCATGTTTCAGAGCCATACAGCACAACTGGTCTGATCAGTGTTTTGTATATTGTGATTTTGGTGTTACGAGATAGCGCCTTTGATTTTAGTAGATGTTGTAGTGCATAGTATATCTTATTTCCAGAGTTGATTCTAGTTTGTATTTCTTCCCTTATGATGTTGGAGCAGTTGAAGATTGTACCCAGGTATTTGTATGTTTCCGTTCTTTTAATGGTCATATTATCTATTTGTATGTGGCCAGAAGCGTGAAGCGTGGGGTAACATCCCCACCTTTGTAAAAACCTTTCTTTGTTACGAAACAAATACATGAGCCTCGATATCGGACTGACTTATCTGGACAACGACCTTGGAACGTTAAAGGACTTTTGAGATTTGGAACATGGAATGTACGGACACTATATCGAGCTGGAGCGGCCGAAGAACTAACCCGGGAGCTGATTGAATATCAAATGGATATAACAGCAATTCAAGAAATAAGGTGGCCAGGAGAGGGTACTTTAGAGCAAAATGGAATGATTATAATATATGGAGGAAACACCCAAAATAAACATGAGTTAGGAACAGGATTTGTCATCAAAAAAGAGTTATGGGGGAACGTTTTAAACTTTAAAGCTTTTAATGACAGGATTAGTAAATTACGAATAAAAGGTAAATGGAAAAATATAACAATGATTAATGTACATGCACCTACTGAAGAGAAAGAAGATGATATTAAAGAAGACTTTTATAATGATCTGGAAGATGTCATAGAAGAAACCCCCAAACAGGACATCCTGATTGTGCTGGGAGACTTCAATGCAAAAATAGGGAGAGAGCAAACTAATAAAAAAGTGGCCGGTATGGAAAGCCTACATACAACTTCAAATGATAATGGATGGAGAGTCATCAACCTGGCAGAAGCCAAAGGACTGCAGGTTAGCAGTACCAGACTACAAAGAAAGGATATACACAAACAAACTTGGAAATCATGTGACAAGAGAACCTATAATCAAATAGATCACATTTTAATTAACAACAGAAATGCATCAAACATACAGCAAGTCAGAAGTTATAGAGGAGCTGAGTGCCACAGTGACCACTTCCTCGTTGGAGCAAAATTTAAAATAAAACTTAAGAGAGCTTTCTATACTAAATTACAAAGATTACACCCAACATATAACAGAGAAAAACTGCAAGACATTACAGTCAAAGAGAAATTTACAGATGAAATAAAATGTAAACTTGAAACTCTGCAAAACCCTTTGGAGGAAAGCATTGACCAAACTTGGTTGAACATCAAGAATACAATTCAGTCTACCGCAGAAGAATGTCTCGGTGTGTTAACCACGCATAGAAAGAACAGATGGTTCAATCAAAAATGTGAAGAAGCAGTCATTAGGAAGAAGAATGCCAGACATGTATGGTTAAATGACATCAATAACATCCAAAAGGAAGAGCATTATAGAAATGAATGTAAAGAGGCTACAAAAATAGTCAGACAGCAGAAGCGAGAATATATGAGTAATATAATCAAAGATATGGAAACTAATCACCAGAAAAATGAATCCAGAAAATTTTTTAAAGAACTGAAGTCAATGAAACGAGGGCACCAACAAAACACATATGGTTTAAAAGACAAAAATGGGAATATGATAAATACCAATGAGGAAATGTGCAACACATGGAAAGAATATTTTATTGAATTACTAAATTGTGAAGCTCCAAGTAACATTTTCTCACAGGAAGAGGTTCTAACATGCGAACCACAAATTGAAGAACCTACATTTGAAGAAATCCTATATGTAATCACACGACTTAAAAACAATAAGGCAACTGGGACTGATGGAATTGCTGTTGAATTTATAAAGGCAGGTGGCCATGCATTACATCTAAAGCTATACGAACTAATAATAAAAATCTGGAGGACAGAAGAATTACCCCATGACTGGAAAGAGTCATTATTGATACCTATCTTTAAGAAAGGAGACAAGTTCCAATGTGGAAATTATAGAGGAATATCACTACTGTCCACAAGCTATAAGATACTATCCGCAGTATTACTAAATAGACTAAAACCATATTCAGAAGACATATTAGGTGACTACCAGGCGGGTTTTAGACAAAACAGATCAACAATAGATCAGATATTTATCTTACGACAAATAGCCGAGAAACATTGGGAATATAAAAGAGATCTCCATAACATTTTTGTGGATTTTAAAAAGGCTTATGATAGTGTCCATAGGAATAGTCTATGGAATGCTATGCAGGAATTTGGAATACCAAGGAAGTTAATCAACATGACCAGACTATGCATGGAAGATACTTATAATATAGTAACATATAAAGGCAGGAAATCAGACCCCTTCCAAATAACATCTGGCTTGAAACAGGGTGATGCATTATCGCCGCTACTCTTCAATCTGGCTCTAGAGAAAGTTGTAAGGAAGGTAAAGGAGGAATGTGATATTGGAGGAACATCCAAGCTGCTTGGTTATGCAGATGATATAGATATTATAGGGCAAAGTGAACAAAAGACATTGGAAATATTGACTCACTTAAAGGAAAAAGCCCAACAGATGGGGCTGGTTATCAACCAAGATAAGACAGAATATATGGTAATTTCAAGAGACGGAATGGCTAGAAACTCTGGCCACATACAAATAGATAATATGACCATTAAAAGAACGGAAACATACAAATACCTGGGTACGATCTTCAACTGCTCCAACATCATAAGGGAAGAAATACAAACTAGAATCAACTCTGGAAATAAGATATACTATGCACTACAACATCTACTAAAATCAAAGGCGCTATCTCGTAACACCAAAATCACAATATACAAAACACTGATCAGACCAGTTGTGCTGTATGGCTCTGAAACATGGAGTACAACGAAAGGAGACGAAGCCTTGTTACAAACCTTTGAGAACAAAATTTTAAGACGCATCTTTGGACCCATTAGGGATACACAAAGTGGAGAGTGGAAAAGAAGAAGTAACAAAGACATTTATGATCTGTTTAAGTCCCCGCTAATCACTGGTATCATGAAGGCTAATAGACTACAATGGCTGGGGCATATAGAAAGAATGGAAGATAATAGGGAAACAAAACTCGCTTACACTCAGGAAATAAATGGCCGTAGACCCCGAGGTAGACCAAGAAGACGGTGGAGAGATAATACATGTACAGACCTACAAGCACTTGGAATCAACGACTGGCAAGAGAAGGTCCACCAGAGAGACGAATGGAGACGGATTGTATTTGCAGCAAAGAACCTCAATGGCTCGGAACGCTGAAGAAGAAGAAGATGTGGCCAGAGTTTCTAGCCATTCCGTCTCTTGAAATTACCATATATTCTGTCTTATCTTGGTTGATAACCAGCCCCATCTGTTGGGCTTTTCCCTTTAAGTGAGTCAATATTTCCAATGTCTTTTGTTCACTTTGCCCTATAATATCTATATCATCTGCATAACCAAGCAGCTTGGATGTTCCTCCAATATCACATTCCTCCTTTACCTTCCTTACAACTTTCTCTAGAGCCAGATTGAAGAGTAGCGGCGATAGTGCATCACCCTGTTTCAAGCCAGATGTTATTTGGAAGGGGTCTGATTTCCTGCCTTTAAATGTTACTATATTATAAGTATCTTCCATGCATAGTCTGGTCATGTTGATTAACTTCCTTGGTATTCCAAATTCCTGCATAGCATTCCATAGACTATTCCTATGGACACTATCATAAGCCTTTTTAAAATCAACAAAAATGTTATGGAGATCTCTTTTATATTCCCAATGTTTCTCGGCTATTTGTCGTAAGATAAATATCTGATCTATTGTTGATCTGTTTTGTCTAAAACCCGCCTGGTAGTCACCTAATATGTCTTCTGAATATGGTTTTAGTCTATTTAGTAATACTGCGGATAGTATCTTATAGCTTGTGGACAGTAGTGATATTCCTCTATAATTTCCACATTGGAACTTGTCTCCTTTCTTAAAGATAGGTATCAATAATGACTCTTTCCAGTCATGGGGTAATTCTTCTGTCCTCCAGATTTTTATTATTAGTTCGTATAGCTTTAGATGTAATGCATGGCCACCTGCCTTTATAAATTCAGCAGCAATTCCGTCAGTCCCAGTTGCCTTATTGTTTTTAAGTCGTGTGATTACATATAGGATTTCTTCAAATGTAGGTTCTTCAATTTGTGGTTCGCATATTAGAACCTCTTCCTGTGGGAAAATGTGACTTGGAGCTTCACAATTTAGTAATTCAATAAAATATTTTTTCCATGTGTTGCACATTTCCTCATTGGTATTTATCATATTCCCATTTTTGTCTTTTAAACCATATGTGTTTTGTTTGTGCCCTCGTTTCATTGACTTCAGTTCTTTAAAAAATTTTCTGGATTCATTTTTCTGGTGATTAGTTTCCATATCTTTGATTATATTACTCATATATTCTCGCTTCTGCTGTCTGACTATTTTTGTAGCCTCTTTACATTCATTTCTATAATGCTCTTCCTTTTGGATGTTATTGATGTCATTTAACCATACATGTCTGGCATTCTTCTTCCTAATGACTGCTTCTTCACATTTTTGATTGAACCATCTGTTCTTTCTATGCGTGGTTAACACACCGAGACATTCTTCTGCGGTAGACTGAATTGTATTCTTGATGTTCAACCAAGTTTGGTCAACGCTTTCCTCCAAAGGGTTTTGCAGAGTTTCAAGTTTACATTTTATTTCATCTGTAAATTTCTCTTTGACTGTAATGTCTTGCAGTTTTTCTCTGTTATATGTTGGGTGTAATCTTTGTAATTTAGTATAGAAAGTTCTCTTAAGTTTTATTTTAAATTTTGCTCCAACGAGGAAGTGGTCACTGTGGCACTCAGCTCCTCTATAACTTCTGACTTGCTGTATGTTTGATGCATTTCTGTTGTTAATTAAAATGTGATCTATTTGATTATAGGTTCTCTTGTCACATGATTTCCAAGTTTGTTTGTGTATATCCTTTCTTTGTAGTCTGGTACTGCTAATCTGCAGTCCTTTGGCTTCTGCCAGGTTGATGACTCTCCATCCATTATCATTTGAAGTTGTATGTAGGCTTTCCATACCGGCCACTTTTTTATTAGTTTGCTCTCTACCTATTTTTGCATTGAAGTCTCCCAGCACAATCAGGATGTCCTGTTTGGGGGTTTCTTCTATGACATCTTCCAGATCATTATAAAAGTCTTCTTTAATATCATCTTCTTTCTCTTCAGTAGGTGCATGTACATTAATCATCGTTATATTTTTCCATTTACCTTTTATTCGTAATTTACTAATCCTGTCATTAAAAGCTTTAAAGTTTAAAACGTTCCCCCATAACTCTTTTTTGATGACAAATCCTGTTCCTAATTCATGTTTATTTTGGGTGTTTCCTCCATATATTATAATCATTCCATTTTGCTCTAAAGTACCCTCTCCTGGCCACCTTATTTCTTGAATTGCTGTTATATCCATTTGATATTCACCCAGCTCCCGGGTAAGTTCTTCGGCCGCTCCAGCTCGATATAGTGTCCGTACATTCCATGTTCCAAATCTCAAAAGTCCTTTAACGTTCCAAGGTCGTTGTCCAGATAAGTCAGTCCGATATCGAGGCTCATGTATTTGTTTCGTAACAAAGAAAGGTTTTTACAAAGGTGGGGATGTTAACCCCACGCTTCAACCCCCAAACTGGAGGACCAGGGTGTTTCTCTTTGTCTGTTCTCTACCCTTTGACCTGTCCGGCTTGGGAGGCCCTGCTGGTAGCTACGCTACCGCCGGCATAGCTCTCAGGGTCATTGAGAAACTCAAGCTTCCCCACCACGACAAGGTGGAAACACCATCGGGGGAGAGCCTGCAGCTTGGCCCTTTGAAATTTGGCTTTTGCATGCTGGAATTTATTGTGGTGCTCTTGGCTGGGTGTGGCCTCTGCTTGCTTTCTACATACTTCCACATCATTATGCAACTGTTCCAGTTCACTACTCCAGTAGGGTTTATATTGTTTACGGGCTCCTCTTGGTACTGTTTCTCGCGCTGCCTGTAGTATGCATTTCCCAAACTCTTCAACTACTTTATTTATGTCTTTCTCAGTGTTCATGTTTCTAACCAGTATGCTGGTGCGATGCTTGTACACTGCCCAGTCTGCTTTCTACAGTTAGAAAGACTGGTCGATGGTCACTGCCACCTAGTTGTTTCCCAACAATTCGTGTAATGTTCCACTCCAGGTCTGGTGAATGAAAAGTCAGGTCAGGTGTAGTTGTAGAGTGCCATGATCTCGAGTAGAAAGTATGTGGGTCGGACGGCTTGTTAACCAAGATGAATCTATTCTCATCCTGCCAGTCTTCCAGTCTCTCTCCTCTCTGGTCCATGTGATCATAGCCCCAACTCTGCGAGTGGCTGTTGAAATCGCCGCACACAATCATTTTTTCTGTTAATGGTAGTGTGTCCAGTGCCTGTGGACGGTCACTTGGACAGTAGTAATTGATCAGATGTAGGTCTGTATAGCCTGTTTTAAGTTTAAGTGTCTGATACTCAGCCCCTTCCATATAGACTTCGATTTGGGAAGCAGTGATGTTATTTTTTACAAGGGTAAGTATCCCACCTTTTCGCCTGTCCTTTCGGTCAGATCGGTAACACTGGTAGCCTCTGATTTTGAAGGCTATATTTTCGTTGAGGTGAGTTTCTTGCAAGCAACATATGCTTTCTTTTTCTTTGTCCAGGAAGTTTTCTAATTCTACTTTTTTGTTGCTGACTCCCTCCGCATTCCAGTGCATTATTTTAAGTCTTAGTTTAGTATGACCAGCTGTTCTATTCTCATGTCCCCTGGCTCCACAGGACATCTGAGAAGGACCTCCAGTAGTTGGGGTTGGACCCTTTCGAGACATAGGGCCCGGCACTGCACCTGCCTGGGGGTCCAAAGCAGGGCGAGCACCATAACGTTTAGCAGCAGTCGACATATTCCATTTTGCGTAATTGCGTGGCATCCTGATTTCTGTGGTGCGCCTCCTGGCTGGTTGCCTCCGTCTTCAGCACCTTTCCTTTGCTAGAGCAGACTGTGGTCTCACTCGAGTTTAGATGTGTACACACGCACACACGTGTCTGCACATGCATGTATGTGTATACACATCTAGAGCACACTGGTTATTTTCCGGCGCCAGATACTCGCCGTCGCCCCTTCTCCTGTTAGTTAAAACAGTTCCGCCACCTGAAGGCCAGGAGTTGGACTTTTGCTGCAGAGGTTATGTATTCACGAGCCATTTGGTGTATTTAAGCAATGTTGGGCGCTCACCCCAACACTGCGCCCCGGCTACATACAGCAATTTGGAACCTCTTCTCGGTCTTCTCCTTGGTCTGTTCCCTTCGATTTTGCCAGTTGTCACCAAGTTCTCCAATCCATTTCTTCTCATAACATGTCCAAACAATTTTGACTGTCTACGTCTAATTTCATTAATCAATTTACGATTTTCATTTGTCTCCTGTAGTACTTGGTCATTGGTTTTTCTATCTGTCCATGGTATTCTTTGCATTTTCCTCAGAAACCACATTTCTGCAACCATCAGATGTTTTTCAGCTTGACTGCTCATTGTCCAAGTTTCACATCCATACAAAAGAACAACACTCTTTTTCTCGTTTCTCGAATTATCGTTGCTTTTTTCTACACTCTTATTTTGTCTGTCTATTCATAGTGTCTTTCTCTATATCTATCCATCTATCTATCTATCTATCTATCTATCTATCTATCTATCTATCTATCTATCTATCTATCTATCTATCTATCTATCTATCTATCTGTCTGTCTGTCTGTCTGTCTGTCTGTCTATTTCTGTTCTCTCTCTCCCCCTCTCTCTCTCTCTCTCTTTCTCTCTCTCTCTCTCTCTCTCTCTCTCTCTCTCTCTCTCTCTTTCTCTCTCCCTCTAAACCTATCTCTCAATCTCTATCGCTCTATCTCTATTTTTTGTTCTGGCTCTCTATTCCTCTCAGTCTGTTTCATTCAATATTTCTTCTTCTTCTTCTTCTTCTTCTTCTTCTTCTTCTTCTTCTTCTTCTTCTTCTTCTTCTTCTTCTTCTTCTCCTCCTCCTCCTTCTACCTTTTCTTCTTTTTCTTTTCCTTCTTCATTTTCTTCGCTTATATTTTTAACTTTGAAAATCTGTTTTTGCTCTAACTTTCTCTGTTGTTTTGTCCTGTTTTCTTCTTCTCCTCTTCCTCCCCCCCCCCTTCTCCCGCACTCTATTTTCTCTCAAGGTCTTTCTAATTTCCAAAATGTTCTTTATTTGCTACTCTTTAATAGGGATGCTTTTCACTCTTTTGTTTCTTAAATGTATGCCTCTTTCTCTGCATCCTTCTTTCCTTCAGTCGCTTGTCCCTCTCTCCTCTCTCTCTCTCTCTCTCTCTCTGTCTGTCTCTGTCTGTTACTGTCTCTATCTCTGTCTCTGTCTCTGTCTGTCTGTCTCTCTCTCTCTCTCTCTCTCTCTCTCTCTCTCTCTCTCTCTCTCTCTCTCTCTCTCTCTTCCTCCCTCATTTCTCTTTTATATTGTTGTTGTTCTCAGTTAGCTTCGAATGATGTGTGGATGAGATAATGTATGAAAGAGAGTGATAGAATGGCAGAATGTTAGATGGGCTTGCGTGCTAAATTCGTAACCCTTTGAAAAAAAGTTTATTCGCTCGTTCAGTTCGTCCTCTAAATTGATAACTGACACAATTCCATGAATGAATGTTCATTAGTCGATGGGATTCCTCCAACCTCACTCACCCGCCACTCGTTGTTTTCCGGTTGTTATTTTTAATAATTTGCGAATAAACATGTGAACTGCAGCACGTGCGAACACACGATTGGCACGCGCAATGAAATGGATGAATTCACGGGAAAGCACTCCAGGACACAGCTGTTGAACGGCAAGAAATTGTCCCGGGAGGGTGTGTGGTCCAGTGACAGAGTCCCCGGCCATATTTATGGATGCCACGAGTTGCATATGCGTTAGAAGTTATAGTATCCGGAGTTCCTCTATTCGGAATCTGTCTGTCTATCTCAATACCTGCCTGCCTACCTATCCATCCATCTATCCATCCACACATTCATGCATACATTCATCCATACATTTATCCATCCATCCATCATTGCATCCATCCGTCTATCTATCTCAATACCTGCCTGCCTACCTATCCATCCATCTATCTATCCATCCACACATTCATGCATACATTCATGCATACATTCATCCATCCTTCCATCCATCCATCTATCCGTCTATCTATCTATCCGCCTATCTATCTATCCGTCTATCTATCCGTCTATCTATCTATCTATCTATCTATCTATCTATCTATCTATCTATCTATCTATCTATCTGTCTGTCTGTCTGTCTGTCTGTCTGTCTGTCTGTCCACCAACCTCAGTCTCTGCCTCGGCCTCTATTTTTTTCTCCGTCTCTGTCTCCATATCTCAGTTCTCTATCACACACACACAAAGGCTGCGGCTACATTGGAGGACTGGACATAGACATTTCCCATCTGTAGTGACATGGACCGGGTTCCATCTTATTATAGAACTGGGAATGTTTCAAGTACGTCTGGTCTTTAATATCACATGTTCCCTCTCTTAGGTAGTGAAATAGGATTCCTACCCGTCTCAGCTAAAGACGAAAACCCGGAGATCATGTATGCAAATTGTGCGCTTTAAGAATCCGACGACCCGGGAAGGTACCCTGTCAACAAATGTTTGAAGAAGTCGGATGTGTCAGCTGAAAGGTGCAAATATCGCAACTCTGCTGTAAACTAGCGCAACGCAATTACGTCTAAAACAACATTCCGGACAAACGCAGCAGCAGAAGAAGATAATTCGACGGCAATTGGAAATGGCAAAGAACAGACCGTATTAATTTAATAGGAAGATGTATTGGATGGAATCTGTCTAAAGGAAGCATACTAGACATAAATGCACGCCCAAGACAGACAAATTTACCTTTGAGGTGCATAAATAGGTATGACGCATTTTCCTCTAAAGAGTGTGCATAAATAGGTATGACGCATTTTCCTCTAAAGAGTGTGCATAAATAGGTATGAAGCATTTTCCTCTAAAGAGTGTGCATAAATAGGTATGAAGCATTTTCCTCTAAAGAGTGTGCATAAAATTAGTGGAACTGCGATAAGGCTGTGGAAATGTAAACGATATTAAATAACACGAAATAATGCCTTTTTTTAAGTTGCATATCCTTTACATGCCGGTCTCCCTGATCGATGAGTTAGCAGCTTTCTCTGTAACACCGAATACTCTCGTGGTTGACGTGAGCGCACGAGAATTGGAATCGGTTCGAGTCGCGCCAGTGACTTATGGGAATATGGAGCCGGTCGCTCAGAAAGTCGTGGCGTGCTGATGAGAGTAATCTAGCCTAGGAATCAACATACCATACATCTGAAAGATGATTATGTTGACCGCAATATCCTGAAACAGAATGGAAACGCTGGGGGAAAAAATATCCTTTACATGACGTTGCAGTCAACACCAGCATTTTACTGCCGTTGTTGATGTCTTGACAAGTTTTACGTTCAGCAGTTTGCCGTTGCTTTCTGAACGACCGGCACCTATACCAAAGCGTTAAAACCAGTAAGACACGGTCTGCTGCCAAATCGGTCACCACTGTCCGCGCCCGCAACGCGCCCGCAATGCCATCGCCACACGGTGTATAGCATGGGAAATTAACATAGCATGATAAATAAACTCACGGGTATAAGTGGCCACTCAAGGTGGGGAAAGAAAAGAAGTAAAGATAAAAGGACACACAAGACAACATACGAAAATAGTACAACTTGAAAGGCGTTTGTCTAGAACTCAATGAATGAATCACCAAAAAAACGAGAATTATATTGTGACCTTTACTGAAACACGATTACAAGAAACAAATTGGACGTTGCGGCCAAAGCCTTCGTCAGATAAACGACTATCAGTGGATTGTATTAACCGGATGTATGGTCAACGGGTCAAAGGTCAATATCGTCAGAAACTCAGGTATTGGCTAAGCCACTCGGCGGGAGAATAAAAGGGAAGGGGTAGGGGTGGATCAGGCGCCCACGTGAGCGGAAGGTAAGAATTAGGATTGGCGAAGATGTCACGGGAGAATTTCGCAATTAGCAATTTCTCGTTCAGCGCTCGAAACAGAGCTGCTGAGGATTTCATTATGTTGGTCCTCACAGAGGGGCATGAGTAGCGGTCGCTCAGAAAACGATTGCAAACCACCAAACGCAAACCTGCCAAAAAATCACAAACAGCAAAAATAATGCTGGGGTTGACTACGACGTCCTGCAAAGGGTATGCAACTACCTTTATAGTGGACTTGTCTAGAACTCATAAAGCAACACGCTCGCGCGCGCGCGCACACACACACACTACACACGCGCGCGCACACTGTAGAAGTAGAAAGAGAAATTAATAACACAGGGAGACCGGGGACGGAGTTGTGTGGGACGGCAAAGGGGTTGAGGACCTATAGCTAAATATACGGGGCGACAGAAGAAGAGGAAGACAATAAAAACATCTGTATGCACAAACAAGTACACCGAACTAATGAACGAACGAACGAACGAACGAAATCTTTATTTTCAAAGGGTTAAGAATTGGGCACGCAGGCCCGTCTGACATTCTGCCCTTCTTCTCTATTTCCTCTCATACATTTTTTCATTCAACATCACTTATGAAGCAAATTTTGACAACAAAAGAACAATAGCATTAAAACGCATGAAAATAATCAATAACAAATGACTCACTGAGGCAATGTTTAACATGGGCATTATAAATACCTAAGGAGGGTGTAACATGTCATACATAAGGGAATGTTTTTTGGCTAGTTGTCGTTTGAGATAAGTTACCATTATTGTCTTTTTGTGGTTTTGTTTATGGGGGAATGTAGCCTGTACTGAGGTAGTGTTCAAACAGGTTGCAAATGTATGTATAATGATTGGTGGTGTCTTTGATTTCTTGTGGAAGATTGTTCCACAACTGAGCAGCAGAGTATGCTAAGCTTGTTTTATATAAGTCTATCCTAGGTTTAGGGACATAAAGTATATTTAGTCGTTCGCTATGTCTAGCGTTATATTTAAACAATGGCCAAAGGTAGCTTGGAGCATTTTGAAATAGAATTTTGTGAATTAGTTTGGCCTTATTAAAAAGTAGGCGCTTGTGGAGTGGCAGTAACCGAAGACGTTTATGTAGGTTAGAATTGTCGGTAAGCTTTTCACCATTAATTAAACGCACTGCCCTTTTCTGGAGTGAATATAGGCGTTTTGTTATTGATTTGGAGCATCCATCCCAGACTGTGGAGCAGTAATCAATATGTGTTTGTATATGGGAAGTATAGAATATCTTTCTTGTGTTTTCGTCAAGGAAATTTTTAATTTTGGCAAGTTGGTATACTTTTTTGGCTATTTGTTTAACGAGAGCATGAACATGTGAGTTAAAGGTTAGATTTTGATGTATGATAACACCCAGTACCTTGTGCTCGGTGACACTTTCTACAGGCGTGCTACCAATGTGCAGCTAAAGAGTTCTCTGCGAGTTTAGAGTGTGAAGTCTTTGCCTGGTTAGAGTGTGAAGTCTTTGCCTGGCCACCAGGCCTTACAAGTGTCCGACTGTGACCAGACATGTGACAAGCCATCACAGTTGAAACTCACTAACAGACAGATAACACTGACTCCGAGAAGCGAAATCGCAGCCCTATCTAAGTGACGGCTGAACGAGGCTGAAATTTTTTTTTTTTTTTTCAAATTTGGATTAGAGTAGAAACGTACAATTTTGGTGAGTCATTCCTGCATGTTTTAGTTTCATTCCTTGAAGCAAAAGAATCATGGCTTGAGCAAAATTGCAGGGAAATTGAAAACCAACAGACCATCCGGAATAAAGAAAAGAATTAATGACATCACGAAGCTTATTGTACTATTTTTTGTTGTTTGTTATTTCGTTATCTCATATAGGAAGCCCATAAACGGGCACTGTCCCGCTGTTTATATTTTACCTCGACACCGCAAGGTACACGAGGAACATGATGAGTTGAAGTTATTTCGTTGTTTTTAGCCTGCCCATTTTAGTTGTATTTTCATTCTTTTATTATCACCTGCTTGTATTGCCAAATCGTATAATTATATCATTACTGTATGAGGAGCGGCTGGCCGAGTGGATAGCACGCCGGACTCTCATTCGGGAGACCCGGGTTCGATCCCCGGTAAGGTGCGGGATTTTTTTCTGTCGGGGGCAAAAAGAAAATCCTAACCTGCACAGTTCGCGGCGACTGCACTAGCCAGGCGGCCTTTATTCCTCAGGCTCAAAGACCCCTCTGCCATACACCGCAAGGTACTATATTGGCAGTAAATGACAGTGACTGTTTGTTATTTTGCTTTCTTTTGGAATATAATATATGTTATTATCATTTTAATTTCAGATTTTCTATATATGTTATATACTTAACTATCCGAGATCGAGTACCAAATGATGTTATCAGACAGTGGGATCAACACCTTGTACCACATATATTGACACGCAGAAGATCAAATGGTTCGGTCATCTCGTTAGAATACAACAACATCAGCTACCAGCCCTGGCGCTACATCGCAGAAGATCTGATCTTACGAGAGCAAGAGGATGCCCGATAATTGGCGACTTCAAAGACATTGAATAATCACATGGAATGACATTATCAAGTGTCATCTAAGGGGTGCTGGGACAGCAACTATCCCTTCACCCTCCCCTCTTCCCAAAGACCCTTGCCGAAACAAGTGGAAGATGATGATGATGATGATGATGATGATGATGATGATGATGATGATGATGATGATGATGATGATGATGATGATGATGTTGATGATGATGATGATGATGATGATGATGATGATGATGTTGATGATGATGATGATGATGATGATGATGATGATGATGATGATGATGATGATGATGATGATGATGTATATGTTTCTCATTGCATGGTCTTGTTGTCATGTTGTTGTTGTTTTTTTGTTTTTTTTTCATGTTAAAGTTACACCATTTTTGTGGAAATCGTAATAGTAACGTTACTTTAAATTAATATTGTATGTTCTAGAACTGTAAACTTACCTGTGAGTAGAAACTTCCGATTTTCAGTTGACTGCTCCTGCTGCAGCCACTTTAATTGTATGTCTTTAATATTTCAATTCGTGAAAGAATCAGAAACCGCGAAGCTGGTAAAGATTTTAAATGTTTACCTCAATTCAACACTGGGTGAGTGATCTAATTTGACGTCTGCTTGTGGTGATTAATAATCCCTATTTTTATTTCATATCTTCTTTTCATTGGCCAGATTTTAAATAGAGGTCAAACAAAACGCGTCAACCAAAATTATTTTAATGGTGTGAAAAAATTCTGAATAATGAAAAAACGGAGCGAAAAGTTTCAGCTGTATAAAATTATGGCTACAAAATATTTACCAGAAAACACAAATAACAACACCCCGACCCTAAAGTATCTACACACGACTGGTATATCAATGTCTACTTAATTTTGTATCTGCTTATGAATAACTTGTAGCCACAACGCCTACTTTGTTATTTGTATCTTAGTTTAGTTTAGTTTAGTTTAGTCGATGGATCAACATGATGGCACACAGGTGTAACCCATAAGTGCTCCGTTCTCCTCCTAACTCAAACCTGAGTTTGGAGAAACTCAGCTTAGTGCACGAACTCCGTAGCACCGGCGAGGATCCTGAAATACTTTGGGTAGATTTTTAACTCGAAATATTTGCCCGGGCAGCGCCGTTAGGCTACTCTTTTTCGATTTCCAACTGCCAAGGGATTTTTTACGTGCGCAACAATACACACGGGCGTCCGATCTCACTACCCAGAGACCAGGAGAAATTTTATTACTAGAAGTCCACGTGAAAATAATCCCGGTCCTCACCAGGGGCTAGAACCCGGGACCTCCAGCACTTGAGGCGGACACCATACCTCGAGACCACGCAGCCCCACAGAAGAACTTATAAACTGTCTCATGTCCTGGTAGCTCTTAAAAGACAGAAGGTGAATATTACTGGTCAGAAGGTGAATATTACTGGTCGATATTTCCAGGAGTTAATAATGGGATATCTTCAACTCATTTTTTGTTCATTGTATTTTAAATATTCACATTTACGGCTTCAATATTTTGACAAATAATTGAGATAATCATCATGATCACGTGGCATGCCACTCGGCGTAAAACATGCATATCTCTCCAAAGATTTCGCTCCTTCTCTTTACCGATCAACTCTGCAGATGATATTTCTTCATGGCACCTCCTCAGTTCATCCATCATTTATCTCGGACTCCCTTTGCCTCTTCTCTGATCTTTCCAGTTGTCACGATGTTTTCCAACACCTCTCTTCTCATCACATGACCAAAGTGTGTCTGTTTCTTATAGTTTTATATAAGGTTCTAGTTTCATTAGCCTCTTTCTGGCAGCCGTTTTTAGTTACTCTGGCAGTCCAGGGTATTCCCAACATTAACCCATGGAACCACATCTCCCTTGCATCCAAGCTCGTCCTAATTTATATCATTGACATAGGTACAAATAAGTAAAGACCTCTTTCAGACTGTCATCTATTGCCTATAGTACCTTGCGGAATAGGACGGGGAGGGGGGGGTGGGGGGGGGGGGGTCTTTGAGCCTGAGGAATTAAGGCCGCCTGACTAGTGCAATCTGCCGCGAACTGTGCAGGTTAGGGTTTTCTTTTTGCCCCCGACAGAAAAAAATCCCACAACTTACCTAGAAATCAAACCCGGGTCACCCGCAGGAGAATACATTTTTTTTTGTTTTTGCCACTCGGCCAGCCGCTCCATTACATGCATAAAGAGTATTGAACATTTACAGACAAGAGGATCCGCTTCATTGCACCGGGTTTTATCCCACACGGCTCTGTCTCTTTCCGCAGGGTGGCCTGCCGAGAGCGTGGCACAGAGCACCAACTCCGTAGCTCCAGCGACGAGCCCGCGGAGTCTACAAGAAATATGCTCTCGTTGACCGAATGTCGAAGCCCGGAGTCGAACCCACGACCGTCGGAGCCCGAGGCAGTCGGCGTAACCACTCGGCCACGGAGACTCCCATAGTAGTGAACATATGGCCACGCGTCCTTTGCAGGACGTTGCCATCAACCTCTGGTTCTCTTACTAGGCAATTTGTTGTCCAGTAGTTTGCCTTTGCTTTCTGAAAGAGAAATTAACTTAGAAGCCAAGCTGACCTGTGTAGGAGATGAACCCGCAACCCCCACCATCAACGCACAGGAAGTTTAAACGCAAACGCATTAAATCCCGCGACCAGGCTCGTGCTAGACCCATTTTGTTAAAGGCCACCCGAATCAGTAGCGTGCTACGAGTCTGTCACGTGACAGAGCCGCCATATTTTGTAGACACGGACGCACGGAGGAATAAGGGGCCAGTCTTTACCTCACTTAGCTAGATGACGAACGCAGTAGTACATTACATTATCTGCGTGACTTTTTGTCACCTACGCCAACGCGCCCACTTTTAAATTTAACTTAGAGTTAAAAGCCCTTCACAAAAACATAACGTTACCTGACAGTTAACACTTAAATATCATAATGTTACATAGAATTTATATAATACTATTTGTTGTTTTCTAGTTTCTTTAAATAATGTTTCGCATTCCGGTCCACGTTTTTATTTTTGATAAATCAAAAACACAAATCTGTCTTAAACAATACGAAATAAACACTGCTCGCACCTCGTCAGAAACAGTTAACTCCACAATCCCTTCTCACAACAGATACCACGGGGGAGGCAATAGATCTGTTTGTATCACCAACTCCCGTTAAACACCAGAAGTTCCTCTCCAGCGCACTGCAAATACGCGGGACGAAATGTTACTTTGTCGTTCCTGTTCACTTGAGGAGAGATTTGCGGGCCAACGCTGGACAACTTGTGTAGACGTGGGCTGTGAACTGACAACGAATATTTCTATTCCGTGCGGGAGTTTTCCTTGCAGTGCGATGTTAACTTTTGAGATGTGAATCTGATGCATGAGGAAGAGGGGGAGGAGCCGTGGCTGAGAGGTTTGTTGTGTCCGCCTCGGGAAGATATCTGGTTCGATCCCAGCACAGGTTTGGGAATTGTTCCAAGAGTCATTGGTATCTAATGATATCATACGTCCCCCTGACCTAGTGGGTGGTGAGATAAGAAACCAAACCTCTTCTAATAAGGGCGAAAATCTGGAGGTACCGTGAGCATGCTTTCATGTTGAAAATCCCAAGGCAATTTGAGTCAAGGCAAAGAGTAGGCTGTAATGCCGGTTGTGGAGTTGTTGGGGGATTTAAATACATAGCAGATACTGGCAAGCGGGGTGTATGGTATTAGTAAGTATGTAAGTATGTTTAAACAGCTTTCATATGCAGTATCTGGGGTATTAAGTGGCAAGACAAAATCGCAAATACTGAAGTATTGGAAAGTTCATGTTATGTGACGGTTTGTTCCTTGCTCAGCCTTCGTAGACTTAGATGGATAGGAGACGTTAGGAGGATGGATCTTGGTAGAGTACCAAAGGACATTTTTTTGTGGGGGGGGGGGCGAATTACAGATGTGTAAGAGATCTCAGGGTCGGCCTCTACTAGGATACAAAGATGTGTATAAGCGGGACATGATTGATATAGGCATTGATAATGGACATTGGTGGCACGTCGCCGCCGAACGAGTTGCTTGGGGGGGGGGGGGGAAGCAAATATCAGAAATGGGATAAAGACAAAGGAGTAAATGATTGCAGATAGGTCACACGCTGAGTGCGTGTGACATAAGATGGTGCGTGATTGTGAAAATGACCATGCTTTCACATGAACGAACATTTACAGCGCAAATTTGTCTGATTAGTCATATTCGCTACCACCATGGATTGTAGTTATTATGCATTTTTGAAGCGCAATGTAACAAACTATCGTCTATCAAGACGGCAAGGTGCCAATGAAGTAAGTCAGTAAGTAAATGATTATGTAAGTAGTATGTAAGTAAATAAATAAGTAATTAAATAAGTAAGTACATGTGTATACAA
The DNA here is from genome assembly GCA_963921405.1 of Cepaea hortensis. Taxonomy (NCBI): domain Eukaryota; kingdom Metazoa; phylum Mollusca; class Gastropoda; order Stylommatophora; family Helicidae; genus Cepaea; species Cepaea hortensis. Next base: position 9,320,606 of record OY992889.1, on the reverse strand, counting down.
GTAAATAAGAAAGCGAGTATTTAAATAAGTAAGCAAGTAAGAAGGTAACCGGTTTACAAGTCTTGGCTTCATTAGCTAGATGATGATGAACCCATATGTGTACAGACCAGCGACGACGGTGGGTAATGTCGTCAGATCTCCCCAAGAAAGTTCCAGCATTTTTAGCTGGGTACCCGGAAGTCCAGGCTAGTATTAAAAATTCGAATCCATCTGGATGCGGCTCACACCCGTGACCACCTAGACGGAAGGCAGTGTCTAGCTTCTACGATACCGCAGCTCATATCTGATTTTTGGTTAAGGTAAAATAGTACAGGGTGTATTTTTAATGACTGTGCAATGTTTGAAAATATTGCCGGTCCATGTTTTGTATTTACCTATTATGTTGCATGAACTTTACAGAGGGTGAATACAAAACTTGGACCAGAAATATTTTCAAACACTGCACAGTCAGTAAAAATATACCCTACAGTAGTCCCGCTGCGCTTGATTTGCACATATAGAGCATGAAAGTTTGTACTCCGGCAGGTGGCAGTGAATGGAGGTGTACAACAACTGATCCATGACAATTCGCGACTATGCGATGTAATCATCTATACGGATGGCTCTGGGCTAAGAGGTGAAAGACGAGCACAGCGGTTCTTGGAGAAAGTTGGTAGATAGTGTTTGGCGCAGGAGAGCCTGGCTTATGATACCACAACATCTAATCTGAAAATTGAGGTGGAGTCAATCACTGGCTAGAAGACAAACATCACACGCATGTCGTAGTTGTAACAAACTCACAAAGTATGGTAGAAAGGTGAAGACAGGCATGCTTCGGACAGAGTGGCAGGCTTCCATTCAACAATCAAAATGAGAGATTTCGAATTTTCCCACAGGGCATGCTGGCGTGGTGAGAAACGACCAGGTGCACATATTGGCTGGGGCTGTACCATTGGGGGGGGGGGGGGGGGTATTGGTGCAGGATAAGGCTGATGTGGTTGGGTCACTTTGGGATCGTGTGTATAGTGCAGAAGAACAATAGATCATCACGGCCTGGAGATAATGGTGCTGCAGGTAGTGACCAGAGGATCTCGCCAACACTCAGATCTGCGAGGAATGGCCAGACGGACACATAATCAGACTACTGCTGGTCCCATTATTATTGGGACTCTTCGCTGGCTGTTGCAGAAGACGGGGCACGTACGGGAATACGCCGAGTGCTGTGATGTCTGTTCCTGATTAAACTACAAAACGGCATACACGAAGCACGAAAATGACACAGGAACCACATGGGGCATCTCTGGCTTATGTCGGAGTGTTAGAAAACTAAATAACAGATACTGGGGTAGGGGGCGATTAGTGTTAGGCCTTCACATAATCTAGGTCACGACATGCGAGGTGTGTTGGCCAGTTCCCTTCTTCGTCTCATTTCATTCACAAACAATTGCCAGAAAAACCAGATGATCCATGTCAAATCCAGCTGTACTGAACTTTCACAAGATAAAGTTACAATATAACATAAAATGAAGAAATGCAGCTTCACAGAACACAATTGCGGGAAAAGGGCGTTACGGTGAGAAACCTTCATCAGCAAGCAAATACACAAAACAAAACATATAAACATGGGGAAGACAATACAGTGATTATATTAAAGCATGGTATCAAATTGAAACACTCATCATCACTACTAAGTGTCTTGCCAGCTGGCGTAGGCGTTCATGTCTCTCCACAGATCTCGGTCTCTGGAGTTCTGGATCAACTCTGCTGCTGATATTTCTCCATGCCACATTCTCAATCCATCCAGCATCATTTCTCTTGGTCTGCCTCTGCCTCTCTTCCCCTTGATCTTTTCAGTCCTCACAGTGTTCTCCGATGCCTTTCATCTCATCACATGACCAAAGAAAGCTGTTTGTCTCTTTCTTATTATTTATTTATAATGTTGTAGTTTCATTAATGGATTTCAGACAATAATTGTTAGTTATTCTGGCAAAAAAAAGAATGGAAACATGAACAAACTGAGAACAATGAAACTAAAATGAACAAGGGAACAAAATGTGCTACTTATCTCAGAATTCCAGGCTGTGAAACTGATTTTCTTTAAACATTAGTTGCATGTCCTTAACAGGATGTTGCAATCAACCCCAGTATTTGTTTGGCTGTTTGTGAATGACATGATAGTTTTTATGTTCAATAGTTTGCCACAGCTATCTGAATGACCGACACCTCATACCCTCAAAATCAACGCAAAAAAGCCTGCTTCCAAGTCACTCACCGCTGATGTCAAACCCTCAAGTCGGTGTGACGGGGGTGAATTGTGACACGCATTCATGGTCCCCTAAGTTACAGCACCGGTTTCTGTGTATCAGAGGAAAGATTGGTGGAGGGGGGGAGAGAAAGAGAGAGAGAGAGAGAGAGAGAGAGAGAGAGAGAGAGAGAGAGAGAGAGAGAGAGAGAGAGAGAGAGAGAGAGAGAGAATAACAATCACTTATCTTTCACTAGATCTACGCTAAGGTACACTAGATGTCTGGAACTTTTCTGATAAGGTCACATTTAAATCACAGTTTATTTTTTCAAACAATTCCGATTTATTTTTTAAAAAAAACGATTTATGAATATTTCATAAACACTAGCCGGCACTAAAGTAGACATATTGATTTTTACTTTTTATTTTCAAACCAGGGCAATCCGGCAACCTATTTCCACAGGAAGTTTGGAATCTTCCATTTTTGGTAACTTTAATTTGCGTCTGAAAATGATGATTGTCATATTTTTGACAGATGGGATCGAAGATTGGGATTAAGTGTCAAATTTATGAGCCAGGCCTTGGGTGTGGATGCTATCTATGGAAATCCGGGGAAGGAAATTATAGCGGGATTTGAGAGCCAGGATAGTGAAATATTATCTAAGAATGTAGTAGACAGAGACCAGTGTTAGTTTGGCGATACAGGGGGATAGGATGAAATGGTTTTAGGATTGGCTAGGAGAGGTCTTTGATAGGAAAATAGGAAACATAATGATTAACATAATCCCATTGTAGGGGTCCATGTAGAATGTAGGTCAGTGTCTTCTTCTTCTTTTTTTTTATAGCTGTCTTCTTCTTCTTCTTCTTCTTCTTCTTCTTCTTCTTCTTCTTCTTCTTCTTCTTCTTCTTCTTCTTCTTCTTCTTCTTCTTCTTCTTCTTCTTCTTCTTCTTCTTCTCCTCCTCCTCCTCCTCCTTCTTCTTCTTCTTTTTCTCCTCCTCCTCCTCCTCCTCCTTCTTCTTCTTCTTCTTCTTCTTCTTCTTCTTCTTCTTCTTCTTCTTCTTCTTCTTCTTCTTCTTCTTCTTCTTCTTCTTCTTCTTCTTCTTCTTCTATCGGATATGCTCTTTGATTTGGACGTAATTGTGTTGTCTGTTTACAGGAAAAACTGCCGATCCATCTGACTTTTTCCCAGCTTGTGTTGACTGGTTAGCCTTCCACCCCGAGGCCCCACCTCCACAAAAGGCCCGATCAGAACATGTCTGTGTATGTGTGTCGATCAACATTCATAGCAATGCAGGAACTGACCATTCCCAAACATTGCCCATAAAACAGATTCCACAAATGTAACACAAGACTGCTTCTCCAGCTCTGGACTTACCCAAGGAATCGTCAGTCCATGCACTGGCAAGTCGAGGAGGAAGTGTGTCAAATAAGGAACCGCTGGGGTCTAAAGATGTGGTCCGTGTGGTGCACTTGCCGAAACCCTGAGCCAGAGCTGTGTGGCGCTCTTGTGTAGACACTGTCTCCAGTTTGGCGAACGTCCCAGGAGTCTTCACGCGCCACTCGGCAGATGTAAAGTCCCAATACTGGTTAGGTAGGCAGGTAGATAGGTATGTATGTAGGTAGGTAGGTTGGTAGGTAGGTAGGTAAGTAGGTAGTAGGTAGGTAGGTAAATAGGCTTGCGCTCTTTAGGGTATGTAGATAGAAAGATAGGTAAGTAGGTAAGTAAGTAGGTAGGTAGGTAGATAGGTAGGTAGGTAGGTTAGTAAGTAGGTAGGTAAGTAGGTACGTACGTACATACGTAGGTTAGTAAGTAGGTAGGTAGGTAGGCAGGTAGGTAGAAATGGAGGTAGCTAAGTTGAGTGGGTGGGTAGGTAGGTGGGTTAGGTTAGGTTTGATGTAATGGTAAACTAGTAGATAGATAAACCAGACAAATAGATACTGTCATACTGTCATTTACTGCCAATATAGTAGCTTGCGGTGTATGGCAGAGGGGTCTGTGAGTCTGAGGAATTAAGGCCGCCTGGCTAGTGCAGTCATTTACTGCCAATATAGTAGCTTGCGGTGTATGGCAGAGGGGTCTGTGAGTATCAGGAATTCAGGCCGCCTGGCTAGTGCAGTCATTCACTGCTAATATAGTAGCTTGCGGTGTATGGCAGAGGGGTCTGTGAGTCTGAGGAATAAAGGCCGCCTGGCTAGTGCAGTCATTCACTGCCAATATAGTAGCTTGCGGTGTATGGCAGAGGGGTCTGTGAGTCTGAGGAATTCAGGCCGCCTGGCTAGTGCAGTCATTCACTGCCAATATAGTAGCTTGCGGTGTATGGCAGAGGGGTCTGTGAGTCTGAGGAATTCAGGCCGCCTGGCTAGTGCAGTCATTCACTGCCAATATAGTAGCTTGCGGTGTATGGCAGAGGGGTCTGTGAGTCTGAGGAATAAAGGCCGCCTGGCTAGTACAGTCATTCACTGCCAATATAGTAGCTTGCGGTGTATGGCAGAGGGGTCTGTGAGTCTGAGGAATTCAGGCCGCCTGGCTAGTGCAGTCATTCACTGCCAATATAGTAGCTTGCGGTGTATGGCAGAGGGGTCTGTGAGTCTGAGGAATTCAGGCCGCCTGGCTAGTGCAGTCATTCACTGCCAATATAGTAGCTTGCGGTGTATGGCAGAGGGGTCTGTGAGTCTGAGGAATTCAGGCCGCCTGGCTAGTGCAGTCATTCACTGCCAATATAGTAGCTTGCGGTGTATGGCAGAGGGGTCTGTGAGTCTGAGGAATTCAGGCCGCCTGGCTAGTGCAGTCATTCACTGCCAATATAGTAGCTTGCGGTGTATGGCAGAGGGGTCTGTGAGTCTGAGGAATTCAGGCCGCCTGGCTAGTGCAGTCATTCACTGCCAATATAGTAGCTTGCGGTGTATGGCAGAGGGGTCTGTGAGTCTGAGGAATTCAGGCCGCCTGGCTAGTGCAGTCATTCACTGCCAATATAGTAGCTTGCGGTGTATGGCAGAGGGGTCTGTGAGTCTGAGGAATTCAGGCCGCCTGGCTAGTGCAGTCATTCACTGCCAATATAGTAGCTTGCGGTGTATGGCAGAGGGGTCTGTGAGTCTGAGGAATTCAGGCCGCCTGGCTAGTGCAGTCATTCACTGCCAATATAGTAGCTTGCGGTGTATGGCAGAGGGGTCTGTGAGTCTGAGGAATTCAGGCCGCCTGGCTAGTGCAGTCATTCACTGCCAATATAGTAGCTTGCGGTGTATGGCAGAGGGGTCTGTGAGTCTGAGGAATTAAGGCCGCCTGGCTAGTGCAGTCATTCACTGCCAATATAGTAGCTTGCGGTGTATGGCAGGGGGGTCTGTGAGTCTGAGGAATTCAGGCCGCCTGGCTAGTGCAGTCATTCACTGCCAATATAGTAGCTTGCGGTGTATGGCAGAGGGGTCTGTGAGTCTGAGGAATTCAGGCCGCCTGGCTAGTGCAGTCATTTACTGCCAATATAGTAGCTTGCGGTGTATGGCAGAGGGGTCTATGAGTCTGAGGAATTCAGGCCGCCTGGCTAGTGCAGTCATTTACTGCCAATATAGTAGCTTGCGGTGTATGGCAGAGGGGTCTATGAGTCTGAGGAATTCAGGCCGCCTGGCTAGTGCAGTCATTCACTGCCAATATAGTAGCTTGCGGTGTATGGCAGAGGGGTCTGTGAGTCTGAGGAATAAAGGCCGCCTGGCTAGTGCAGTCATTCACTGCCAATATAGTAGCTTGCGGTGTATGGCAGAGGGGTCTGTGAGTCTGAGGAATTCAGGCCGCCTGGCTAGTGCAGTCATTCACTGCCAATATAGTAGCTTGCGGTGTATGGCAGAGGGGTCTGTGAGTCTGAGGAATTCAGGCCGCCTGGCTAGTGCAGTCATTCACTGCCAATATAGTAGCTTGCGGTGTATGGCAGAGGGGTCTGTGAGTCTGAGGAATTCAGGCCGCCTGGCTAGTGCAGTCATTCACTGCCAATATAGTAGCTTGCGGTGTATGGCAGAGGGGTCTGTGAGTCTGAGGAATTCAGGCCGCCTGGCTAGTGCAGTCATTCACTGCCAATATAGTAGCTTGCGGTGTATGGCAGAGGGGTCTGTGAGTCTGAGGAATTCAGGCCGCCTGGCTAGTGCAGTCATTCACTGCCAATATAGTAGCTTGCGGTGTATGGCAGAGGGGTCTGTGAGTCTGAGGAATTCAGGCCACCTGGCTAGTGCAGTCATTCACTGCCAATATAGTAGCTTGCGGTGTATGGCAGAGGGGTCTGTGAGTCTGAGGAATTCAGGCCGCCTGGCTAGTGCAGTCATTCACTGCCAATATAGTAGCTTGCGGTGTATGGCAGAGGGGTCTGTGAGTCTGAGGAATTAAGGCCGCCTGGCTAGTGCAGTCATTCACTGCCAATATAGTAGCTTGCGGTGTATGGCAGGGGGGTCTGTGAGTCTGAGGAATTCAGGCCGCCTGGCTAGTGCAGTCATTCACTGCCAATATAGTAGCTTGCGGTGTATGGCAGAGGGGTCTGTGAGTCTGAGGAATTCAGGCCGCCTGGCTAGTGCAGTCATTTACTGCCAATATAGTAGCTTGCGGTGTATGGCAGAGGGGTCTATGAGTCTGAGGAATTCAGGCCGCCTGGCTAGTGCAGTCATTCACTGCCAATATAGTAGCTTGCGGTGTATGGCAGAGGGGTCTATGAGTCTGAGGAATTCAGGCCGCCTGGCTAGTGCAGTCATTCACTGCCAATATAGTAGCTTGCGGTGTATGGCAGAGGGGTCTGTGAGTCTGAGGAATAAAGGCCGCCTGGCTAGTGCAGTCATTCACTGCCAATATAGTAGCTTGCGGTGTATGGCAGAGGGGTCTGTGAGTCTGAGGAATAAAGGCCGCCTGGCTAGTGCAGTCATTCACTGCCAATATAGTAGCTTGCGGTGTATGGCAGAGGGGTCTGTGAGTCTGAGGAATTAAGGCCGCCTGGCTAGTGCAGTCATTCACTGCCAATATAGTAGCTTGCGGTGTATGGCAGAGGGGTCTGTGAGTCTGAGGAATTCAGGCCGCCTGGCTAGTGCAGTCATTCACTGCCAATATAGTAGCTTGCGGTGTATGGCAGAGGGGTCTGTGAGTCTGAGGAATTAAGGCCGCCTGGCTAGTGCAGTCGCCGCGAACTGTGCAAGTTAGGACTTTCTTTTTGCCCCAGACAGAAAAAAATCCCACACCTTACCGAGGGATCGAACCCGGGTCTCCCGAAGGAGAGTCCGGCGTTCTAGCCACTCGGCCAGCCGCTCCTCAGCGAATACATTGGTTCATATGCAGATAGTCCACGCAGACAGATAAATACGTAGAAATATTCACAGACTGGGTATGAAGGCAGTTTGTGTATCCCATCCATCATGTGCCATGCCGGTAAGCGTGGGCGGTCATGTTCTGCCATCTCACTCGATCACCAGAGTCGTGAATCAGCTCCGTGTTTCTGTTTGTGTATACAATATGGCAAATATCAGACTGATAGATTGGTTGATGTGTGAATACATGAGGCAGAGACACAATTAGTCATGTAGGTTGGCATGTTGCTTTACGTGTTTCCTTTATGTATGTGAGCAGGTATTGTTTGATCTGCAATGTTCTAGATGAACTTTTCAGATCTGTCTGATTCTAAAACATTCACACGATGAAGAATTACCCCTTTCGTTTGAAGACCTCACGCCCTCACTCCAAACCCCCATTGTGTTCTCCTGTATCGCCCTTGCTTTCCATTCCCAGCGTTACGCCTCTGTCCGCGACAATTCTTATCAATGACAAGGAAGATAAGTAAATGACAACTTAATCGACATCGGCTTTTGTTGTCTTCTTCGCTGGTAAAGAAATTTGTAAAAGGCAAACATAAACACTTTTCTTTCATTCCTTCCTTTGTCTGGTTGGAACTTTATCTAGTAGATGAACTGGTTTCGTGTTACCAGATAGATCGCAAGTTTACACTTTTAGCCGGCTCAGCTCTTGAGAACTGGAGTGGGTTGTCAGTAGCCATCTCTGGCAGCATTCCCTGTGTGATAGCGGGTTGCTCGGGTTGCCAAGACTGAGCCTTTGATAAAGGCATCTGTCAGCTAATCGTGGCCAGGGGTCGGAGGCTGAAATATTTACCCTGATGCCTGCTCACGTCTGTGGGTATGTGGATGTGGCGCGGAGTCAAAGACCTGTCATAGAAGTGACGTCCAGAATTTGATGAGTGCATTCAGAAGACAAGACTGTTGAGGAGACAGGCGGATTATGGGTGTATGTGGGTGAGGTGGGGGAGGAGGGGTTGTGGGTGACTGGGTGTGTAGGGGTGTCATATGGTTGTATGGATGGATGGATGAATGGACTGATAGATGGATAGTCGGACGAAGAGATGGATGGATGGATGGATGGATGGATGGATGGATGGATGGATGGAAGCGTTATTAAATAATAAAGTACAAACACAAACTGAATGAAAGCGTTATTAACAGATTCAGTTTCAAACAAAATGTGGATTCAACCAAACAAAAATGGATGCCGGATAATGGGAAGAAGGGGCGTGACACAGTTATGACATAGAAGTAGTTATTATGGCAGCAGACTTGTTTTATTATTTTGCAAAATAAATGGGGTTGTAAAGGGAAAACTACTGTATTGATATGTAAACTACGGTTTAATTTATAAGCCCATGGCAGTTATTGGAAGTTTGAATAAGGCGATTTATCATCCCATGGCAACTGGGCAGTTAAATAATAAGATACAACATGGCAAATTGAATGAAAGCGTTATTAAATAATAAGATACAACATCGCACACTGAATTAAACTTGATTAAATAATAAGATACATCTGCCTGGCCGAGGGGTTAGCAGCTTTCTCCGTTAATCCCGAATACTCTCGTGGTCAACGTGAGCGGACGAGAATTAGACGTGGTTCGAGTCACGCTAGTGACTTATGAGAGTATGGAGCCGGTCGCTCAGAAAGTCGTGGCGTGCTGATGAGCGTAATCTAGCCTAGGAATCAACATACAGCTGAAAGATGCTGGTGTTGACCGCAATATCCTGAAACAGGATGGAAACGCGGAAAACAAAATATCCTTTGAATGGAAACGTTATTAGACTAGAATTTGATTTGCACGTGATAACAAACAACGCACAGATGAAGGCGCACATCGGAAACAGAAGGCCAAAAACTTAAAAACAGCGAATGTAAAGTAATATGCATAACAAATACATTATTTTGTCTCGCCTGCCTGAAATTTCTCCCAAATGGAAAACATGCATTTTTTTTTTTTTTTTTTTTTTTGGGGGGGGGGGGGGGGGGTCATTTGGGGCAGATATTTGCAATCCGGACACTCCACTCCTCTCTGCCATCTGATATTTAAATTAATTTGGCTATGATGATGTTATTTGCTTGCCTGTTGTTTAAGATTTTCACATACATCTTTATTTGTCTGCTTTTGCTTCTCAGGATTGGTATTCTATCACGTCAGGCTGGAATCTTTAATGCATGTCTTCCTTTGAAATGTTCCATAAATTTAACGTGTCTTTTCTTTATGGTTGGAGTGTGTGATCTTGTAGTGCCTGCAGCTGCCTAAGTCTCGGCGTGTGTTTTCTTCTCTGTGTTCGATATTCTCAAAATTCTCTTCCAACCACATCTCTGGTGAATTTGATTTCTTCATTTTTGCATTACTCATTGTGCAGAATTCATATAAATGCTGTCGAACAGGACAAATATAATCTTTCACTGCCCAGAATTCACCGACTAAGAAGAATAGATTACATATACCATTTCTTTCCCTAGAATTCACCTCACTCAGAAAAATATACGACATATGACCTTTTTATACCCAGAATTCACCTCACCAAGAACAATAGACTGCATGTAATCTTTCTATACACAGAATTCACATCACTAAGTAAGAACACACCACAGATTGGCACCTTGCTGTCTTGATAGACGGTAGTTCTTTTTCTTCTCTCTCTCTCTCTCTCTCTCTCTCTCTCTCTCTCTCTCTCTATCTATCTATCTATCTATCTATCTCGCTCTCTCTCTCTCTCTCTCTCTCTCTCTCTCTCTCTCTCTCTCTCGCAGTCTTTCATTTATCCTTATAATTTCAGCTGACACACATTTCCTCTCTGTCTGTCTGTCTGTCTCTCTCTCTCTCCCTTTCTCACTCTGTGTGTGTGTGTCTCTCTCTCTCTCTCTCTCAGACACACACACACACACACACATAAACAGAGAGAGTCTTTCATGTGTCTGTATACTTCCAGCTATCTCACTTTGTCTTTCACAATTTGTTATTTATTTGTATTGTAACACTGTTTCTACAGTAATATGCCTGCTTAAAATAACAATACTAAGAATAATAATCTCAAAGGACGACTGGTATAATAAACATTCCCTTAACTGTGTTACGTTACACCTACCTCGGGTAGTTATAAATGCCATGTCAAATGTTGAAGTCTCCGAGTAGTATGATTCTCTTCCCGGTGGTGAACACCACATCCATCATGGTAAGGAAGTTTTCATACCAGACGTGTCCAGCGCTGGCAAACTACCGGAGTTATCCCTTATTGTTTAATCAACATTTTCATTTGCTCCACCTTATTGAAAGTATGGTAATTGAAAACATTTCAGATGAGGGCATCTCTAGAAGTGTTCCCGCTTAGGTAATTATAATTCATCATCATCTTCCACTTATGCCGTCAACCGTTTTTTTCTCCGCATATCCTTTACAGGACATCGCTGTCAACACCAGCATTTTACCGCTGTTGTTGATGTCTTGGCAATATTACGCTCAGTAGTTTGCCACTGCTTTCAGAACGGCCGGCTCACTCATCCCGCAAGTCACCAATGCGGCGAGACCGCTACCAATTCTTGCGCGCTGAGTCACCCTACGTTAATAAACGGGATTACTGAGAAAGTCGTTAAACCCCTGTGCCACAGAGACCTTTATAATTTCCATGTAAAAAATTAGTTTTGGTAAGGCATTGTTGATTATTCCACATTTTCCATACGTTTATAATGTATACTATTGTTGTTGTTGGCTTGCCTTAGTTTCATAAGTGATGTGTGAATGAAATAATATATGAGGGCAGAGACATTAGAAGGGTAGGGTATCAGACGGGCCTGCGTGCCCAATTCTTAATCCTTTGAAAATAAAGTTCGTTCGTTCGTTCGTTCTCTCTCACTCTACCTCTCTACCTCTCTCTCTCTCTCTCTCTCTCTCTCTCTCTCTCGCTCTCTCTCTCTCTCTCTCTCTCTCTCTCTCCACCTCAATCTCTCGCAAAGTCTCTCTATCTGTTGTTCTCTTGTACCTCTCGCTCAGTATATCTCTCTACTCCTCTCTATCTCTCTCACTTTTTCTCTATCTCCCTGTCTCTCACGTCTCACATTCTCTCTTTATCTCTGTCAGTCTCTCTCTCTCTCTCTCTCTCTCTCTCTCTCTCTGTCATTATATCTGTCTCTCTAACTCGATTGCTCTTTCTCTCTCTGTTTCTCTCACTCTCATTCTCTCTCGGCCTCCCTCTATCCCTCTGTCTCTCTGTGTTCCTGTATCATTGTCTCTCTCCCAGTCTGTCTCTGTGTATCTATCATTGTCTCTCTCTCTGTTTCCCTCTCATTGTCTCTCTCTGTCTCTCTATGTGTTTCTCTAGCATTGTTTCTCTCTGTGTTGCTCTCTCGTTGTCTCTCTCTCTCTGTTTCTCGCTGCTTCTCTCTCATTGTCTCCTCTATCTCTCTGTGTGTTTCTCTCTCATTGTCTCTCTCCCTGTCTCTGTCTCATTTTCTCGTTCTCTATGTCTCGCCGTGTCTCTCTGTGTCTTTCTCAATCTCTCTCTCTATCTACTTCACTCTCTCATTCTCTCTATCTCTCTCTATCGCTCTCATTATCTCTGTGTCTCTCTATCTCTCTCACGTCACGCTCTCCCCCTCATTCTCTCTGTCTCTTGATCTCTCTCACTCTCTCATTCTCTCTACCTCTCACGCTTTCATTCTCCCTTTCTCTCTCTCTCTCTCACTCTTTCATTCTCTCTATCTTTCTCACTCTCTCTCATTCTCTCTATCTCTCTCACCCTCTCTCTCTCACTATCGCTATCTCTCCCACTTTCTCTCATCCTTTCTGTCTCTCTCTATCTCTCTCATTCTTTCTATCTCCCTTTCTCTCTCATTCTCTGTCTCTATCTCTCTCACTCTCTCTCTCTCTCTCTCATTCTCTCTATTCCTATCACTTTCTCTCATCCTTTCTGTCTCTCTCTCTATCTCTCTCATTCTATCTCTCTCTCTCTATCCCTCACATTCTCTTTATTCTCTTTCATTCTCTCTATCTCTCTATCTCTCTCACTCCCTCTCTCAGTCTCGCTATCTCTATCACTATCTATCTCTCTCACTCACTCTCTTTCTCCCTCATCCTCTCTCTCAAACATTCACTCATATTTTAATCCGCTTCTCCCCCAGCTTGATGCTATCGCCCAGATCAACCTCAGTACCCGACCCCACCCGTTCCTAGCATTCTCCCCGCCTCTACAAAAACTAACCCTCGGGGGCGCCTGAGCTGACCCGCAGGCGATAATATCCATTGCTCCCGCGAGTCCCACGCAGATTCATTAACATGAGTAGCTGGAGCTTCCACACTGTGCGGCCTGCCGGAGGGTTTGCTCAATATACTGCTTGAACCCACACCCTGCGCGTTCTCGATTAACACGATTGTGCGCGCCCGTGCCCTGCCTGGCGTCTGGTCTATCACTTAAAGTTGAATGGTAGTTGGCAAGGTGTATGCCATCAGAAGTTTAGATCATGGATTCAGTTCCTTTTACTCTGCGGTTCTCCATTTGTGCTTTTATGCGGGAACAAGCAGGGTTGGTTGGTTGGTTGGTTGCTTGGTTGGTTGGTTGCTTGGTTGGTTGGCTGGCTGGCTGGTTGATCGGTTGGCTGGTTGGTCGGTTTGTTGGTTGGTTGGCTGGCTGACTGAATGGCTGGCTGGCCGACTGGCTGGTTGATTGGTTGGCTGGTTGGTTGGTTTGTTGGTTGGTTGGTTGGTTGGCTGGCTGGCTGGTTGGTTGGCTGGTTGGTCAGCTTGTTGGTTGGTTGGCTGGCTGGCTGGCCGGCTGGCTGGTTGATTGATTGGCTGGCTGGCTAGTTGGTTGGTTGGTTAGCTGGCTGGCTGGCTGGCTTGTTGGCTGGCTGATTGATTGGTTTGTTAGTTGGTTGGCTGGCTGGCTGGCTGCCTGGTTGGTTGGCTGGCTGGCTGGTTTGTTCGTTGGTGGATTGGCTGGTTGGTTGGTTGGCTGATTGGAGGATGGTTGGTTGGTTGTTTGGTTAGTTGGTTAACTGGGTGGCTGACTGGCTAGATAGTTGGCTTGTTAGTTGTGAGTATCCCAAGACATTTAATGTTCACCATTTCTGAATTGGTCGATCCTGGGCTGCTAGGTCATTTTTTTTTAAAATTGAAATCTGCATCGCTGTGGATTTAACCCAAGACCATCGACATGGGCACTGAAATCTATCAGAGTAAGTTAGGAAAAGAAATCTTTCTTACGATCCAGTATTAAAGAACTAATCCACGGGAATTGTGTTGTAGAGCGTTTTTTTCCCCTCTCCAAGCTCAGAAACCACCCAGTGCGCAAGACAGATATTGGAACTTCACACTTGCGGAGAGGGTCTGAGAATGAAGGTGAAGACGGTCACTGCGGCGTTCCGCCGGCTGGAAGACAAACAGAACACACATGCCGTGATTATAACGGACTCACAAAGTATGTTGAGAAAGGTGAAGACAGCCATGCTTCAGGCAGAGTGGCAGGCTTCCATTCAACAATCAAACTTTGAGAGCATCAATTGGATTTTTTCCCCAGGACATGCTGGTGTGGTGGGAAACGGGCAGTTGGACAGATTTCCTAGGTGTCCGCCACGCGGTGGGGTATTGGTGAGTGATAAGGCAGATATGGCCACTTTGGGATCATGTGTGTAGTGCGGAGGAACAGATAGATCATCACGGCTTGGGGAGAATGGTGCTGCAGGGAGTGACCAGAGGGTCTGGCCGACAATCAGGATTTCCAGGAAAGGTCAGAGGGACACATAATCAAATCGATACTTGTAACATTAGTAATAAGACTATTCGCTGCCTGTTGAAAGGACGAAGCACATATGGGAATGTCCGGAGTGTTGTTATACCGGTTCTTGACTCAGCTCAACTAACTCAACTCAATCTATGGATAGGCGTGGTCACTTATACAGGTCATGATTCGGCACGACACCTACGGAATGGCCGAGATCAGGTCTCGACTGGTCATGGTTCCTCCACGGGCTCTTCATTGGCCACATATTGAAGCTTAATGCTCAGAGGGGTTATCGACATCATGCGTAACGGCATGCGTGGGGCATCATGGTTCGTGTCTCACACAATCATCAGTCTTGGGCCAGGGGTATATGTTAGCCCCATTTATGCTTTGAGGCCAAACCACCCAAGCATGTATCTCTTTGTCTTTCCCCCTTGCCCTTTCCTTGTCAATCTTAAAGAAATACAGACGACCATAAAAGATATATAATTCCTGATTTCACAATCCCTCAACCGCACATACTTACATCTCAAAATTTTGCAAAAATATATTACCTGTTTTCTTATTACGAGTCGATAATCTATGACCTTTTCCCCTGCCACCTCTGACCCTTAAAATTCGTGTTGTGATGGGACGTTTGCTTTGTAAATCAAGCAAGCCGTTAGAAACATCGTTTGTTAAACGAGGCTTACGTAAATCTGCCAGGCATTCACAATTATGACGGCAAACGAACGAAAACAACCGTCACGAAAGATGGGAAGTACGGAGGAGAAAGACCAGCGCTCAGCCGAACATAAAGCGTTCTGGGAAAAAGATACGTTTGCCGAGACGCTCCATTAAACTTTGAGAAACCAAATAGCAATAATGGAATGTTTGAAAATAATTTGGTTAGCGACTGTTGTCTTCGAAAGTATACAGGTAAAGAGATCCAAACGGGCAGGTGGAGTTGGGAGAGCCTGTTCGCATGTTAGTTTCTGATTTATGGTTGTTTCTAAGAGATGGTCGTGTTTGCCAGGATGTTGGTGTTACTCTGAAATAGGCCACACTGTTTCTGGCTGTAGGAAAGTATTTGGTTGTGAAAAGATAGTTCAGGCATATTTGCCTGAAATACGGAGCTTTGGAGAATAAGCAGAGAAAGATATCTCCTTCTCCTTCTTCTCCTTCTTGGCCTCTCTTCAGAGGGTAGTGGGTCACGCCTAGTTTTGTGTTTCATGGGTCGGTATGTCCGATTTCAATATGCTTTTATGCCAGGTTTACTTTCTCTAGCCAGATTCCACCCCAGGTAACGGACTCTCTACCCGTGGCTATATTTGCCTACTATAGCCAGATTCCACCCCAGGAGGTAACGGGCTCTATCTACCTGTGGCTATATTTACCTACTCTAGCCAGATTCCACCCCAGGTAAAAGACTCTATCTACCTGTGACTCTTATAACAGAGTAAACAGTTAGAATGATGTATTTAAGCTGAGTCCCGATTGTAGTTTCAAAAGGTTTTATTTAACGAAATAAGTCCAAATATATAAAACAGGTTACATGATGGTTTCAGAATACAATCGATGTTGACATGTTCAGATCCAGGCTGTAACTAACTTCATCAAGCATTGCGTCACTGCTTGAGCGTCCTTCCCTGCGTCTTCCTAGGATGCTCAACCGTGCCCAGTCCTTGCACATCAACTCCTCCTAAACTATTAACAGAGACGGTGCTCTGTTACAGACCTCCCTTTCTTTAAAAAGACTTTTCTTCAAAAGTCTTAATCCCTAACCTACTTATTCTAATTATTCTTTCCCTCACTAAAACTTTAACCTAACCCCAATATTATTTCTCCAACTCATCTTAAACTAACTCTATCTTAACTAATGAACTTTACTTCTACATCCTTCGAATCTAATTCTCCACTTGTCTCTTATAATTCTCCACTTGTCTCTCTTATAATTCTCTCTTATATCTAACCGCTATGTTATGAAGTGATACTTCTTCTTCGTTTCTGAGTCTACAAGGTTTCATTAAAAAAAAACACAGTTCATAAGGATATTTCAATTCATATATACAATTGTTCATAAAAATCGTTGGTATATACTTTGCGTTATGTAACTTCTAATTCTTTCTCAACATCAACAACACAACACAGGATAGACAGAAAAGATGGGGTGCGCACCCAGTTATGAAGATATAAAGAAGTAGTCAACAATCACATTTACCTCCCTTGCAAACGTAAAACTTTTACAAATAAAAGTTTTTCAAAAACACATCTTATGATCTATGAAACTACATATCTGTTTGTTATAAATTAAGTTGATCCAAAATTTCTTCCATATACTCAATATTTGTACTGCCATCCACACCCATGACCATATTTCACCTGTCTTATGTCCCATCATGAAACCATTAACCATGTTCATTTTCCATGAACATATTGTAAATTAATTAACGCTGTTTATCACAGCTCCTATTTTTACCCCCTCACATCCCATGATAAGCATTCTTGTTCTAACTTTGTACTAAACCATATGTGCTGCTATCTACAGCCCCATTAATGTCCACTAGCTCCTTATATTCCCATTGATGCTGAGTAACACAGCCTCGTTAGTCCCATCAACTTCTTCTTCTTTATAACATGGCATCTGATCCATATATTTTCAATTAATGCTGACTTAATGCAGCTCCTATTTCAACCTCCCAGAACCATATATTTCTACCAGCTTTATACTCCCATCATCTAAGCATGGCATGTGTTTCTAACTTACATGTAATTAACCCCCCATATTCCAACCATTAATGCTGACTGGTGCAGCAGCCTTCTTACTATCATAAGGCCGAAGTTTATAATACTCATGTTTACTAGAACTTATTACTCACAAGGGAAATATGTCTCTCCTCTAGTCCACATTCGTTTGTTTGCTATTTTCTGAACGAAAGGTTTTAAATAAGGCCCTGTCTTATTGCTTTTTATTCTAAACAAAACAATAATACGTGTGAACAAAATTTTTTACAATTTTCAACTTATTTGTAAACAAGGGTAAATACTATTCAATATGCAAGACAATTCAACTAAATTTATAATTCGTGAGCCAACCAAAACAAGTCAAAACAGGATATCATACCCCCCACGTTTTAAAGACAAATTTTCTTTCCCCTCATATCAAATAAAGGTAATTAACCAATTCAAAGAAAGACATTATTTAAAATAATATGACATATATCCTATCCATTGTTAGTCACTTTTACGGACTAACAATAAATTATTTATCTATTAAGAAAACTCAACAAGTCAAATCTTAAAATCAAATGGCAATAAAAATACAATAAAAATACATCTTCAAGACCACACTAGAATTTACATCCATATTACCTAACTTATTACCAAAATATATAGTATCATGTCTACCCCTCAAGACAACTCAGTACAAGTATTAATCAAACCATTTGCCACTCTGTTTCTATAAAACACCTGTTATACACAGCCACCGTATTTCATCAATTATCAATTTCCTCTTTAAACCACAAAATTTTCATCCTGCTATCTGCAGCTTTTTCTATCAATTTATCTACCATGTCTCAATTTCTTCAGTAACTCTAGATGTTTCTGTATAAGTGCTATCTCCACATCAATGTCTTCATCCTCTCGTAAAGAAATATTTTCCTTCATGCTACTATCTCTATTAGATTCTGAATTTTCATCCATTCCTTCTTCTTCATCTGTATGTCTGTTGCTAGCAGCCGCTAATTTTTTCCTTTCTATATCTAATCTAATTTGTCTATCATTGTTTCTTAACGACCTTTCTAGTAGTGACATGTCATCGTCGCTTGATGAAATTTCTCTAATTCTCCTCTGTCTTTTCACTTCTCTTTCTCTCTGTCTCTCTATTCTCCTTTTCACTGCTTGTCTAGTATTTTTAAATGGAGCGTTTACCTCTTCTTCCATAGATTCCACACTGTCATAACTACCATCATACGTATTCCTTTCTTCTTTCATCAAAGTTTTCGGTATTGTCTCTGCCTGTTAGCAAGTATCATCGTAAACTGGTGTTGTTATTAATTGACTTTGTACCGGATCTTTTCCAAAATCTGAATCTGGGGGTATTGTATATTTAGCTGTTCTGACGAGTTGGCATTCTGAATATAAATCATCTGAATAATAATAATTATTATTATTATTATTGTTTCTCTTATCTTCATTATCTCTTCTTAAATGCTCTACGTGTGCCCGTGCTACATGTCCTGTGATTTGATTCTTTAAACTGTATGATACATTACCTAACTTTTCTAAAATATAATAACCTGGAATCCAATGAGCATCAAATTTGGAGTTTCTTCTATGCTTCTTATAATAAACTCTATCACCTACTTTAAATTCCTGTAATTGTGTATTTTTGGTTGCGTACTTTTTCTGTCTTTCCCTGGCTTTAATTATATTGTTTCTTAATCTTACATGCGCTTTGTGCATTTCTTGTAAAATAACTTCCTGAAAACCTTCCCCCATATACTTTCGTCTAGGTTTTAATAGATTGTCGATTGGGAGTATAGGCTCTCTTCCGTATAATAAATTAAATGGTGAAAAACCTGTCCCCTCATTTTGATTAGTGCGTATCGCGCTCAGTGCAGGTCCTAAGTAAAGGTCCTAATCTTTTTCATGTTCTTCTACAATTTTTGCTATTATGTTATACAATGTCCGATGTTGTCTCTCATTTTTCGCATTTGAAGAAGGTCTATAATAGGACGTTTTTATGTGGCTTATATTCAAATCCTGTAATAACTTTTCGAACTTCTTGTTCACAAACTCCTTACCATTATCTGTGAGTATGATCTGTGGGCAACTAAATCTTGGTATGTACTCCTGTAGAAAAATATTAATGATGGTATCCGCGCTTTTATCCGGAATAGCATAAACTTCCGGCCACAGACTATAGTTATCCACAATATGAAGTAAATATACATTCCCCGATAGTGTTCTAGGGTGAGGACCTGATATATCTAAGCTGACTTTTTGCATAGGAAACTGAGGAATGTCTGTATCTTGTAAGGGACATTTGATCGTTTTCATATTTCTTAATCTACACTTCTCACACGCATCGACGTATTTACAAGCAGTTTTAAATAAGTTAGGCCAATATTATTTATTATTGAGTGCTTTTACTAACTTATCACGACCAAGATGACCATTCTCATCATGATATGCCTTTAGAATCTCAATTTTCAAATGTTTTGGAATGTATTTTCTCAACTGTTCGCTTCTTTCATTCACGTAATATAACTGATCGTCATCCTGCAAGACTAAATAATTCTTCTTATACTTATTCTCACCCGTTTCGTTTAATTTCTGTTTTATTTCTACAACTTTTGGATCTAATTCCTGTTCTTCTTTCATATTAAATTGCATCAAATGTGGGTCTTCTGCTTTAGGTTCAGATTCTAGATCCGTCGGTAAACTCCTAAAATCTTCTCTATTTAGTATGGCAGAATCTAATATATTTACTTGCCAGTTTCGGTCGTATATTTCGGGTTCACCCTCATCCTCAGTGTTTCCTGATGTCTCTGGATACGGGATTCTGGATAATAAATCTGCACAGGTGTTGTCCCTACCTTCCACGTATTCTATCTTTGCGTTGTACCCCTGCAAATTCAACGCCCATGTCTGTATTTTTCTGTTCTGCACTGGAGCTTCTAGTAAAGATTTTAAAGGCATGTGGTCAGTTCTAATAATGAAATTTGCGTTATGTAGATAATAATTAAGTTTCTGAAGAGCATAGTGAATAGCGTAGGCCTCTTTCTCTATAGTCGCCCATTTTCGCTGAGATTTACTAAGTTTGTGTGACAAAAAATAAATTGGTCTTTCATTCTTAACTCCTGGTATTCCTGATCTTTCTCCTTCATATGGTTGTGCTAAACATGCTCCTATTGCATTATCTGAAGCATCTGTATACAAAATTAACTGTTTATCCAAATCTGGATGTGTCAATAGTGGCACTACTGTTAAGCTATTTTTTAAAAACTCAAATGCTCTTTGACACTCATCATTCCACTTAAATCTAGCGTATTTGCCAGTCAGGTTAGTGATGGGCTCTGCTATTTTTGAGAAACCTGGAATGAAACGACGATAGTACCCACATGTACCGATAAAAGCACGAACTTCTTTCACGTTGGTTGGAGGAGGCAATTCTTTAATAGCTTTTACTTTATCCTGATCTGGTTTAATTCCTTCTCTATCAATAATGTATCCCAGGTATTTAGTTTCTGTTTTTAGAAATTCACATATACTGAGTTTCAATTTAACATCATGTATTCTTAATCTGTCAAATACTAATTTTACATGTTTCAGGTGGTCCTGTACGTCTCCTGCTGTGTAGATCAAAATATCATCTATATATGCTAATGCGAACTTTTGCATGCCTTCTAATACTTGATTTATTAATAGCATGTAGTGAGAAGGCGCAGTTTTGACCCCAAAAGGCATTCGTAGAAATTCGTAAGAACCTGCGTGTGTACAAAAAGCACTTTTCTTTTGAGCATCTGGGGACATAGGGATACACCAAAATCCTGACCTTGCATCTAATGTAGTTAAGAAGGTGGACCCATTAAGTAACCCTAAAATAGCGTCGATGACCGGCAATGGGTAAGCTACATTCTTAGTGATCTTGTTCAACGCCCTGTAGTCGCAGCAGAATCGATGTGAACCATCGGCCTTGGTCACTATGGCGATCGAAGATGACCATTCTGACTTCGATCTTGTTATTATTCCTGCTTTCAGCATATCTTCCATTGCCTTTTCGACAATTTCTCTATTCCTTAAGGGAGTTCTATACGGTTTCAAACTAATTGGTGGGTGATCTCCAGTATCTATTTCCATAGTAACTGTTTTGGTCTTCCCCAATTCTAAGTCGTTAATTGCAAAAACATCTTGATTCTCTTTTATAAGTTTTTCTAATATTTCCTTATTTTCTGGTGGAGCTTTTAACTGTGCTAATAATTCTTGTTCTCTTGTTATTTTGTCTACTGAATATATTTGAGATGTATGTTTTCTGAATGGATGGATCAATTCATCATTCCGCATGTTCCATCTTCTTCCACGTCTATTCCTGGTATTGATTCTTTCCATATGAGTTTCTGAATAATTCATTCTCGGCATTTCTACTCTATCTGTTGCTAATACGCTGTTAGTATCATGTTCTACTTTGGCTATTACACATCCTCTGTATAATTTAATTTCTCTGCCTGTGTTGTTAATAATCATTACCGGAAAAGTTAAGTGTTTATTTAATGTCATTATCCCATCTGGAACTTCTAAACCAGGCTCATCAATCACCTCCCTTTGTAACTCTGTTATTCTAACTGTATGTCCTACTAAATAATACGGATTTCTTTTCACTTTTGCCTGTATCAGATTAACCGTCTGTGGTTTTAACGTCGTGGACGTTTTAACTCTAACCAGTGCTGATATGTGCATGTCTTCTTCCAAATCTACATACACGTCTTTGAATCTTAATTTGTGCAGATCAAAAAAAAGTCTTACACCATTTTTTAGTAAGAAATCCCTACCTATAAGCATGTTCCTATTTAAGTCTTTCACTACATGAAAAAGATGTCTTACGTTGATTCCTCCTATTTTGAGATTTATTATCGTTTGGCCAATTACTTCTAATTTTTGTCCTGTAACAGAGTGAAGATTATCATGACTCCAGAATATTTTAAAAAATTTTTATTATTTTGTATAGAAAATCTTCTTTGATTACACTAACTTGAGCTCCTGGATCAATTAATGTTCGAATTCTATATTTGCCTATCTCTATTATGCATGAACTGGGGTCCGTTTTATTTATTGAAAACTGTTTTATTTCACCCAGTTGAGAGCACTTTCTACTCGTCCTCCTATACTTGTCATTAAAATATTCTTTAATTCTTGGGATCTTATTATCTTCCCTCCCACTGCAGGTCCTATTCAGTAAGTGGGACGCCGGTTTTCCTGCGTTCTTGGGCTTGTAAAATTCCTGTGTCTGTCTTCAAAATTCCTATTTGATCTGTTATTAACATTTCTATTTTGTGTATTCGACTGGACACGCCTGTTACCACAGAATCGAAAAATGTGTCCACGTTGACCACAACCCCAACAGACTATATTTGTGTTATTTGTGTTACCTACCGTCTCTCTTGTAGGATTTCTCATTTGTCTTCTTCTATCATAAGTATTTTCATTACCTCCCTGCAACGTCTGTATTCCTCCTCTCCTATTCCATCCGAACCTTGTTTGTCCAATCTCCATGGGCTCTTCAATCCTATCCTCCCGACTAGTTCCTATTTCTCGTCCTAATCTCAGTCTAAATCTTCGTCTCAAATGCTCTTCCTGTACAGCTATATCCACAGCTTAAGTATAAGTATTTATACAGCTATATTTAGCTACTCTAGCCAGATTCCAGCCCAGGTAACGGACTCTATCTACCCGTGGCTATATTTACCTACTCTAGACATATTCCACCCCAGGTAACGGACTCTGTCTACCCGTGGCTATATTTACCTACTCTAGCCATATTCCACCCCAGGTAACGGATTTTATCTACCCGTGGCTATATTTATCTACTCTAGCCAGATTCCAGCCCAGGTAAGGGACTCTATCTACCCGTGGCTAGGTTTGCTTTCCAAACAATATTGGCAGGGTAGGGCTTTGCGGCCTACGCTTTGCGATTTCTAGCTGCCGTTGGATTTTTAGCGCTCACAAATTGCACACAGATCTCCGGTTTTTCGCTCTTATTCGCGAAGGCTAGGTATTTGATCTCACTATCCAATAGATCAGGGAGCGTATGATATAGTCAGGGAACACTGGTTCAAAATGGCCAGCACTGTGCTGGGATTCGAACGTTCACCTTCTGGGCCTAAAGCGAACTTCGCAACCTCTCATTAACGTCTCTCGTGGTCTGATAAAAATAGCAAACAAAAGAGAATTAAGCTATTCTTCTTATTTTTTTTTTTATGTATCCGAGTATGTGTTTGCTGTTTAATTGTCTGTATCTATCCGAGTGCGTGTTTGCTGTTTGATTGTTTGTATCTATCCGAGAGCGTGTTTGCTGTTTGATTTCTACACTTCTTCTATTGCGTCTTTGCTCCTCTGTTGAGCGAGGTCTGCCACGTCTAGTGTTGCACTACACATCTCCGTGTGCCGGACTTCGCCGTACATGTGTGTGAGCTTTACCTCCTTTAGACAGATCCCACCCAAGCTAGCTGATCCCACCTGCCTCTGGATTGGTTTTCTGTCCCAGCAATTTTGTCAGTGCTGCGGTTTTAGGCCTACTCTTTGCGATTTACAAATAGTGTGGTATTTTTAAATTTCTCTCCATTTCCTTTTAACCTAGCTGATCACAACCAAACATTTCTTATAAATCCACTATTAAAGAGCCCTTTCATATAACGACGGAATGACTAAGAGGTACGACCCTATCAGTACGGCATCAGTCTCTTCCACGAGAAATACTGGAACCTAATCCACTTGTGGACGGTTGATACAGGGAGCCCCATGACTGAAACTGCCGTTGCGGTAGAAAAGTTAAGCCTTAGATATTTTAGGCAAAGGCAAAATTAGATGAGTTGACCAGTGCCTTTCCTCACCACCGTTCCTTCTCAGACAATTTTGAAACATTTCTTATAATGGCGTGGTATCTATTTTATGAGGTTGGGTCGATTCTTGAGTAGTAAATGTAATAATTAAAAAAATCGAGGGCCCTATTTACACACTTTTAACTCATTGGGCGTACGGTTCTGGGCCCATATTTGTTTAAACCAATCGACAGTCCAGGAGTTCTATCGTGCTTGTCGCCATCACTACCCGAGACATTTCTTGGTACGCCATTTTAATTAATCTGAGTCGACTTTGGAGACCAGGTCCTTTTTTTTTTTTTATTCGTCTCGATGAGGAATTTCAAGCACATTTAGGCACAATCTGTTTCTTTGATATCACCATGATTTCTGTCTTTCTATTATTCAAACTAATGTCCACTGTATCTGTTATTTTCTGTAGTTCCTTCTACAGATATAATTAGGAATAAGGAAATTAGAAGACACCTAGGTCAGAAACCAGTCTTGCACTTCGTTGAAGAACAAAAGATTAAATGATGTGGCCACCTTCAGACGTACAACGAAAGCAGCAGTCAACTTCAGCTTGTTGACATCTCCACAGTTTCTCCTTAAATGACGTGGGCGGAAGCCGAAATACTTTTCTCAGTTCTGCATATGTTGGACACTGGTACAACAAATGTTTAGTTGTCATTTCACCAGTTCCATCATATTTCTGTCTACCGCCCCATACCACCAACGCAATCCAACAAACCTACGCAACGTACCCTCTGCACATACGCTGTATGCTAACGAATCTGATCAAGAACAACAAACCGGTGTTTATTCACGAAACATCCGTTAATAGTTTTATCAACATTGGATTTGTTCCATTCCTCACGTTCCCTAACATTGTTGGCCGTGATTCTACGGCTCACGACTTACCTTTACCGTTGAAATGTGGCGGCTGCGAAGGAAGTTGACTTGCCGTGGTTTCCGAAGGGTCTATTGTGCTCTAGTTGAGGGTTTGCCTCAACAATAAATACGTGTCTCCGGTAAATACAGATGTGAAATCTGGAGAAATAAACCAGCGATAAAATAATACGCAACACAGCAATGTGTTAATTTCTGTATAAAACCAGGCAAGGATGCGGTGAAGGCAAAGAATTCATCATGTCATTTATGTATAGCATTTTTTTTTCCCGAAATAATATGCAGAAGTAGGCAGGGTCTGGCCGGCTACCTGGCCTAGAGGTTAGCGACTTTTCTCCGTAATCTCGTATACTCACGTAGGTAACGTGACGACGGTGAGAATCAGCAATGGTTCGAATCGCGTCGGTAACTTACGGGGTATGTGAGCCGGCCGCTCAGAAATCAATGGCAAACTACTGAGCCAAGAAATCAACAATCAGCTGAAAGATGCTGATGTTGATAGCAATGTCCTGTAAAGGATATGCAAACATTTAAATGTAAAGGCAGATTCTGGTTGAGAGGTCTCCACGTCGCCGCCTGCTGAGAATAGTTACAGTTAGTTGAATATTCTTTACAGGACGTTACAGTCAGCCCCAGCATTTTTGGCTGATTTCTTGGCAAGTTTACTTTCAGTAGTTTGCCACTGCTTTCTGAACGACCGGCACTCATCCCATTGTATGAACATCAACACAAGGCGGCCTGCTGCTGTGTTTCGAATTTTGATTACGAATTTTGTAACCATTTATTGCATATTCTTTACAGGACGTCCCAGTCAACCCCAGTACTTTTTTGGGGCTGATTGCGATTTCATGGCAAGCTTACGTTCATTAGTTTGCCATTGCTTTCTGGACGAAAGGCTCCCACACCACTCTATGAAATACCAACGCAAGGCGTTGAAGAGTACCGTGTTCAAATCGAAGCATTAAATTGGGAAACTTTACAAGAACCAGCGGTTTGTGATAGCATACGTTCAAACGATCGCTTATGGAGTGAGATCGAATATCAAGGAAGGGACTAACAACAGGAGGTCGTATGTGCAGGTTGAACAAGATAAACATCTCATTAACAACAGAAGTCCGGTGCCCACAACCTACTGTAGATGCGTCAAGTGTTGGGCACTTACATTGTTCAGGCCTGAGTGTACGGAGGACAAGGTGGCCAAAATGTCCCTCCTTAGCAAGTGACGAGCCCGAGGAAGAGAACTCTCGTTCTGCCAATCTCCGGCTATTGTCACTCCTACCCGTTCCGCCAACCCGCGGGCTTAAATATTTCATCCCAATGGGAAATTGCAAATAGTAGGTCGTAATTCATTTGCCTTGGCGATAAAGTAAGCCTACCTGGGTAGATATAGCCGAAACCCTGGATGGAATCTGTCTAGAGGACGCAAACCTGGCACAGTTCCAAATTAGACACAATGGCCTCTGAAGTATATAACTAGACATGATGTAAACTCCTCGACAAGGGAGCCACGAAGAAGAAAATAATTCACAAATATCTGACTTCTTGAATGATAACATTAGGAAGACAAAAGATCAGTATTCTTTGACTTTGACGTGTCCATAACTTTAGGAGGACAAAAGATAAACATTCTTTGACATGCCCATAACACAGTTTTAGTATGAATCTAGTTGGAGCCATTCTCAAGAAGATAATGAAGGGAGGTTAGCACGGCTGAATAGATTTTTGCGTTAGGATTAGCTTTCCCTGTTACCAGTGTCCCGCGCCATCAAGCGAATCCATTCGACTTCTGAGGTACTTGTAATTTACGTCCCTAAATCAAGGACGAGAAGTCAACATTTTAGTCCAACTGTCCGGTGAAGGGGTGGAATACAGCACATCGGAAGTTTAAGAGTGTGCGCTTTTACCTATTCGGCCATTCTGACCTACAAATGGGTGAAGGATTCTTCCCCCCTCCCCCACCCCCACCCCCACCCCACCCCCCTAAGTGGCATTGTAATATTATGTATATATTTTAATTAATCTCCACTAATGTAGTCCATTTAATAGGACTGCTCAAAGTGAAGTTTGGTAAATGTAGGGCCATGTGTTACTTCAAGAAGTTGAAGATTTACTAAAACATAAGCTGGGAAAACTATTAACCACATGACATTCTTTATTACACAGTATTTCAGCCCTCTGCCTTTTTCTTGCCGTATAAACTGATTTTATATCCAAGCCACCTTTTATCTTGACACGGTGACAAGAATAGGTCAGGAAGTCCTGTTTACAATGCACACAACGGCAACAAATGGCAGATGTTTTCTTTTGCCTCAAGGGAAACTACCCCTGTCATTGTGCACCTGATGTTTTCAGCTTACGATGATAAATACGGTACGCATTTGTGACAATAAATACGGTACATGCGTAAACTCCGAATGCGCAGCTGAGTTTACAGGATGTGCAAATATAATGTCAAAGGTTAAAAACAGAACAAACAATGGCATGTCCTTTACATAACGTCGCAATCAACCTCAGTCTCTTTTGGCTATTTGTTATTGTCTAGGAGGGGCAAAAGAAATAGAGAAAGACCTAAAAACTAATGGGGAAGTCACGATCGGCAAAGATATGAAAACGTGGTCTAAAAGCAGTCTAAACTTTCGGACTAGTATTCAGGGGAAATAACACAGTTCCATAAAAAAAATTTCTAAGGGAGAAAACTTACAATGAAAGAATGAAAATGAATCACCCAAGCTTTCACTACAAAGTAATATCCAAAAAAAGAAACACCGGGCAAGAATGATCTCTGGCATATGTTTCTGAAAAAGAAATTTAACGCCAGAAATTATAAAACACGATTAGATATTTAATAACGGTGAATATAAAAACACTCATGTAAAATATCGACTTGTCAGCCGATGTTAACATCCACTTCGTTTGCACATTGTAGTATAAAGACAAAAGCTTTGATCTTGACATACGAACTCAGATGAGAATTAAATATCTCAACAATAACAGAAAACAAACAATAAAACTGAAAGCATCCATCACAACATAGGAGATGAGATGAAGAGACAAGCAGAAACGACAAGGAAAATGGAGAACCTGCATAACGGAAAGATGAGAATATTGCTCTTTTGTCTTTTCGTTTGAGAAGAGGGGCTGTGATGTTTAGGGGAAAACCCGAAGAGTGGTAATATTTTGCACACACGCACACAACAACAAAAATAACAACAACAACAACAACAATATGACCAACCCCTGATGTAAATAATTGAAAATACACCGTAATTACAGTTGTGTAGATAATTTCATTCTATAAGTTCGTCAGCTGAGACCATTTTACTCTATTTCTCCGTCAACTTAGACGAAATCGATCTGTTTGTCAGTTTTTAATGATATTGCTCTATTTGTCCGTCAACTTAGACGAAATCGATCTATTTGTCAGCTTACATAATATTGCTCTACTTGTCCCCCAGCTTTAATGATATTGCTCTATTTGTTCGTGAACCTTGAAGGGATTATTCTATATCTTCATCAACTCTGAGGATCTCATTTATTTCATATCAATTTTGACGATGCCGTTCTATTTTCAACTTTAACGATATCACTCTATTTCTCCATCATATTTAACTATCTCATTTTATTTCTCCGTCAACTTTAAGGCTCTCATTTTATTTCTACATCAACTTTAACGATATCATTTTATTTCTCCATCAACTTTAACGATCTCATTCTATTTCTCCATCAACTTTAACGATATCATTCTATTTCTCCATCAACGTTAACGATTTCATTCTATTTCTCCATCAACTTTAACGATATCATTCTATTTCTCCATCAACTTTAACGATATCATTCTATTTCTCCATCAACCTTAACGATTTCATTTTATTTCTCCATCAACTTTAAGGATCTCATTTTATTTCTACATCAGCTTTAACGATTTCATTTTATTTATACATCAACTTTAACGATTTCATTTTATTTATACATCAACTTTAACGATTTCATGTTATTTATACATCAACTTTAACGATCTCATTTTATTTATACATCAAGTTTGACGATGTCGTTCTATTTCTCCATTTACTTTAACGACGTCTTTATCTTTGTCGGTCCTTTGTGTTGACGATAACTTCTATGTGTTATACCAGGTGGTCTTCAAATGAAAACCTTAATTTTTTTAATATTTTTTTTTTTTGGTGTGTGAATATATTCTGAAAAAAATAAAGAACAATTGTATCATTTTTTCGAAGTAGTTGCCACTGCGTTCAATGCAAGTCCTCCAGCGCCGATAAAGTGCTTGGATTCCTGTAGAAAACAATTATCTTGGTCGCTTGTGTTACCACTCTGGGATCACTACTCTTTGTGCCTGACAGAAGTAACATCGTTTTGAACCATCCTACTCCACTCAAACACTTGCTGGACTGACAGACATGCATCGCCATACTGGACCTTCGTTCGCCGATGAATTTCTATAGGTTTCACCCCATCATTGATTTTTCTTTTTTCTTTTTTATTAAACGGATAATAGAACGCTGCTCTTGTTTGGTGCATGTTAAAAGTGGGGCGGCCATCTTTAAAATCTCCTTATGACGTCACTGTGTTCGTCTACACCGAGATGCCACGTGCTCAACACTCTTGACATCCATAAGAATGATATTGACAGGTTACAAGACAATGGCATGGTAATTGTAATTTATATCACACTTTAAAGGTTTTCATTTGAATCCCCCTCCTATATTTGTAAAACAGACACAATGTTTTGCACAAAACACAAAATGTCGACAAACAGCGGGAGCTGCTAGACAATTCCACTCAACGACCAATCAAAGATGTACTGCAAGTAAGAAATAACAAGCAAATAAACAATGGATGACTGAAGACAGACAGAAAAACACATTAGGGCAAACAGCCAGACACATCTAGACACATTAGGACAGACATGAAGACAGGCAGACATTAGGACACACAGACATGTAAAAGAAAGAAAGAAAGAAAGAAAGAAAGAAAGAAAGAAAGAAAGAAAGAAAGAAAGAAAGAAAGAAAGAAAGAAAGAAAGAAAGAAAGAAAGAAAGAAAGAAAGAAAGAAAGAAAGAAAGAAAGAAAGAACAAATCGACAGACTTACAAAAGTACACCAACAGAAACAAATGTGCATTGACTCACAAACATCGCGCACAACTAGTAATAGACGTTAAAAAAAAAAAACATTCAAATTCTACTGGTGCTACATACTGCATCCCAGGCATCCCGTCCCAGGCGCCCCATGCTCCATTGAGCCTCACTCGACCGTGTCCGGTCCTGGGGAACTAATTAGCAGCAGGATCAGGGGAACAGTGAAGAAGATTTAAACGCCGCAATACTCTTTCTCCGCGCGGTTTGTTATGATTGTGGTACAGGTAAAAATGGCAGAACAAAAACAGATCGCAGCTTTGTGTTTCTGAGTTTATGTATGGATATTTCTTCTTTTTTTTTTTTCTTTTTACCACTGGGCCGCCTATTCCTGTAGAGGTTTCTACACCTCCTCCTGCTCCTCCTCCACCTTCTTCTTCTTCTTCTTCTTCTTCTTCTTCTTCTTCTTCTTCTTCTTCTTCTTCTTCTTCTTCTTCTTCTTCTTCTTCTTCTTCTTCTTCTTCTTCTTCTTCTTCTTCTTCTTCTTCTCCTCAACCTTCTTCTTCATCTTCTACTTCATCTTCTATTTCTTCTACTCCTCCTCCGCCACCTCCTCCTCCTCCTCCTCCTCCTCCTTCTTCTTCTTCTTCTTCTTTTTCTTCTTCTTCTTCTTCTTCTTCTTCTTCTTCTTCTTCTTCTTCTTCTTCTTCTTCATCTTCTTCTTCTTCTTCTTCTTCTTCTTCTTCTTCTTCTTCTTCTTCCTCCACCTTCTTCTTCTTCTTTTTCTTCTTCTTCTTCTTCTTCTTCTTCTTCTTCTTCTTCTTCTTCTTCTTCTTCTTCTTCTTCTTCTTCTTCTTCTTCTTCTTCTTCTTCTTCTTCTCCTCAACCTTCTTCTTCATCTTCTACTTCATCTTCTATTTCTTCTACTCCTCCTCCGCCACCTCCTCCTCCTCCTCCTCCTCCTTCTTCTTCTTCTTCTTCTTCTTCTTCTTCTTCTTCTTCTTCTTCTTCTTCTTCTTCTTCTTCTTCTTCTTCTCCTCAACCTTCTTCTTCATCTTCTACTTCATCTTCTATTTCTTATACTCCTCCTCCGCCACCTCCTCCTCCTCCTCCTTCTTCTACTTCTTCTTCTTCTTCTTCTTCTTCTTCTTCTTCTTCTTCTTCTTCTTCTTACTTCTCACACACTCAGTGTGTGACCAATCTGTAATCATTGTCTCCTTTGTCTTTATTCCATTTCTGATATTTGCCCTCCATGCAACACGTTCAGCGGCGACTTGCTCCCAATGTGCATTATCAATGCCTATATCAATCATGTCCCGCTTACACACATCTTTGTATCGTAATAGAGGCCCACCCCGAGATCTTTTACACATCTGTAATTCGACACAAAGAGATGTCCCTTGGTATTCTACCATCATCCATCTTCCTAATATGTCCAATCCACCTACGTCTACGAAGCCTGTGCAAGCAACAACCCATTACACAACCAAATCTTGCTAATTCTTACGTATTTGTGAATGTATCTTGCTACTTTATACCAAGTATTCTTCGCAGACAACGAATATGAAAGCTGTTTAAACATTTCTCAATTGACCAGGCTTCACTGCCATAATACTGGACAACTTACTCACACCAAGAGAAATGTTTAAACAGCTTTCATATGCGGTGTCTGCGACGAATACTAACATGATATACATAGCATAATACACATAACATTATATGCACAACAGTATGCACACAACATTATACACACAACATTATACACACAACATTATAAACACAACACTATACACACAACACTATACACACAACATTATAAACACAACATTATACACACAACATTATACACACAACACTATACACACAACATTATACACACAACATTATACACACAACATTATACACACAACACTATACACACAACATTATAAACACAACATTATACACACAACCTATACATACAACACTATACACACAACACTATACACACAACATTATACACACAACACTATACAGACAACATTATACACACAACACTATATACACACACAACACTATACAGACAACATTATACACACAACACTATATACACAAAACACTATACACACAACACTATACACACATCACTATATACACAAAACACTATGCACACGACACTATACACACAACACTATATACACAACACTATACACACAACACTATTCACATAACACTATACACATAACACTATACACACGATACTATATTCCCCCGCGTTTCCATCCTGTTTCAGGATATTGCGGTCAACACCAGCATCTTTCAGCTGTATGTCGATTCCTAGGCTAGATTACGCTCATCAGCACGCCACGACTTTCTGAGCGACCGGCTCCATACTCTCATAAGTCACTTTTGCGATTCGAACGATACTATATACACAACACTATTCCCACCGACATATGCTCCCCGACGTCTGTCTCCTGTTGTTAGTTCGCACCTCCAGCCTCGAGCCAATGTTATTGTTCTTCGCACCTGCCCCACAACTACACCGCCAGTCGACCATTCACAAAGGCTACCTTGCGCGCAGGCGGCACGGGTTCCATCATCTGCTTCTTCTCACAGAGGAAACATGTCTGGTTGTTGGACTCACTCCATTTGGCCAGGTGGGCAATTGATGTTAGGACATCATAAAGTGTTCTGATAAGAAAGCTTACGCGTTACAGCGTCATTGCCATATAATGCGTCGTTTGCTATCAATCCCACAGTCCTTGCTGTGACTGCTGCACATTGACTGTTGTAATGTCTTGTCGTCCTGTCTATCGAGGATCACCTTCGCCGCCATGTCTCTATGTTCCCGATCCGAAGCCTTTGACCACCACTGGACATTGCTTAGGTTACTGACCCCTTGTTTGTTGAACCGGGCGTGCACCATTACTTCCGTTAGCTTATAAGAACCTTACTAGGAATCGATTTCGATGAAAGCTTTCCACTTCCTTCCGGTTCTCGGAGCGGTAACGAATCCATTATCTGTCTGTCTGTCTGCCTGCTTGCCTGCCTGTCTGCCAGTATGTCTGTCTGTCTGTCTGTCTGTCTGTCTGCCTGCCTGCCTGTCTGTATACTCGTCTGTCTATCAATTTTGTATCCATTTATTTATCTATTTATTTATCTACGAGTTGTATTTATTTATCTGTCTGTCTGTCTGTGTTTGTCGTGTCTTTCTTTTTGACTGTCTTTGTGTGTCTTTATATGCGTCTGTCTTCATTGTCTTTCTACTTGTCTGTCTGTCGTTTCTTCTGTATGAGTATGTGATCGATAGACATGCACGTAGTGATATATTAACGTGTTCGTGTTTAGATCGAGTGGAAGAGAGACAGCGGCAGACCGAGAGAAATTATGCTGGATGGATTGCGGCGATGGCATGGAGGAATATCAACGGCAGAGTTAATCCAGAAAACCAAAGACAGAGATATGTAGAGAGCCATGAACGCCTACGCCAGTCGGCATGGCACTTGCTGATATATATGTAGATGTAAATCAATGTAGATCTCTTGCATTATCCGCTATCAATACTGTATCATCTGCATAGCGTATATTATTCATAGTATAACCTCCAAAAATTTGTAAAAATTTTACCAAAAAAAAAAAAAAATTGTAAAAAGACTCAGGTTATGGTCGTCAGTAGGAAGGAAGAAGTGGCACAATGTAATATACAAGTAAATGGAAATATTCTTCAACAAGTGAATCGGTACAATTATCTTGGAACAGTTATAACATCTGATGGGAGATGCCTTGAAGAGATTAGAACAAGAATCGCCATGGCGAAAGTAGCCTTTAGCAAGATGAAAAACATTCTGACCAATAAAAAGATGTCAATTGAAACGAGAAAAAGAGTGTTGAGGGGATACATATAGCCGGTTCTTTTGTATGGATGTGAAACTTGGACAATGAGCTGTCAAGCTGAAAAGCATCTGATGGCTGCAGAAATGTGGTTTCTGAGGAAAATGCAAAGAATACCATGGACAGACTGAAAAACCAATGACCAAGTACTACAGGAGACAAATGAACATCGTAAACTGATTAGAGAAATTAGACGTAGACAGTCAAAATTTTTTGGATATGTTATGAGAAGAAATGGACTGGAGAACTTGGTGACAGCTGGCAAGATCGAGGGGAACAGACCAAGAGGAAGACCGAGAGGAAAATACCTGGATGGCTTGGCCACATGGCATGGACGAGACAAATCAAATCAAATCAAATCAACTTTATTAGGGTCACAAATTGGGCGCGCAGGCCCGTCTTACATTCGGCCCTTCCAATCACTCGTCTTTCGTTCATCAAGAGCATTATACATTTACATAGGAAGATAAAATAAACATTGTGAAATGAATGTTGTAAACATAAACAAGGCTAATTACCATGTTATGAAGCCCATCTCCCACCTATCCATACATCACCCCACCCACACAACACCCCACCTACCCACACACACGCGCACCAAGGGACACATACACACCCCCACCTACCGACACACACGCACACCAAGGGACACATACATACCCCACCAACCGATCCATCCCCCTCCCGCACATCCCCCACCCACACACACTGCCCTCACCTGATCCCCCAACCAAAACACACTCGCCACCCACAAACATTCCCCCACCAACCCACACATCCTACGCCCATCCACATACACATACTACCCCACACATCCTCTCCCCACCCACACCTCAAACCACCCATCCCCCAGCCACATCTCCATCGACAACATATTCCCCACCCATGCACACAATCCCCCACCAACCCACACATCGCACATCCACTCACACATTCTCAAACCATACACACACATCCCCACCAACTGACATGTCCCTACCCCCACCCCACACACACACACACACATCTCTCTAACCACCCATACATCCCCAATCCACTAACACACACCCCACCACCCACACATACAACTTCCACCCACCCACACATGCCTTAACCTAATCCCCCACCACACAATCCCCCACCCGCACATCACATACACCTCCTACCATGCACTATTCTGAACCCACGCACCACACACACACATATCCCTCACCAACACATCCCCACTTACACACCACACACATATCCCCCACCCAGATACCACACAATATTCCCACCCACACCCAGACCCACACAGATACCCTTACCCATCCACCCCACATACCCCCACTCACACACCACAAAAATCCCCCACCCACACACACATACCTCACCCACACAATATCCCCAACCAACACACCACACCTCTCCCCACCCACACACGCATTCCCTACCCGTCCACCAACACACACTCACTCACGCATACATCCTCCACTACGCACCCACACCCCCCCCCCCCAACCAAACATCTCTCGATCACAATACCCCTACCCCACACACATCCTCCACCCACTCACACATCCCACCCCGACACATACAACTCCCTCACCCACTTACACATCCCTAAGCCACTCACACACCCCCACCCACACATTCCCCATCCAACACACACATCTCCCACCAACACTCCCCCACATACTTCCCCCAACCACCACTATCCCCTACTCACCCATACATATACCCCACCCATACGCACATTCCCCGCACCCATCACACACATCCCCCACACCACACACTATCCTCCACCCATACCACCACAAACATACCCTCCACCCACACATCATTCACACATCCCCCACCAACACACCGCACACATATCTCAAACCCACACACCATACACTTCTCCCCACCCGCCCTTGCATCCCCAATCCACCCAACACAATCCCCTACCCACACAACCCCGCCTCCTACACATACTTCCTCAAACTGTCCACACATCTCCACCCACATAAACACACATCCCCTGCATCCGTCCCATACACATATCCTCCACCCATACACACATCCCCCACACCCATTCCAACACCCCTACTTTCACCCCCACACATCCATCCACACATCCCACCAACACCCACAAATACCACTACCCACCAAAACCCACACACCCCAACCCATCCAAACGCATACCCCCACCCACACACCCCCACCCACACACCCACTACCCACACATATCCCCACACTCACACACATCCTCCACATACACTCACACTTCCTCACATCTAGACACATACAAAATGTCTCACGTTAGTATTGAAACTAGTATGAAGAAACTCCCACACTTTACTCACACATATACACTGACACTTGTCATGAGCAGTCAACAGGAACACTGAGCTGATCCACGACACTGGTGATCGAGTGAAATGGCGAGTCATGACCGCCCACGCTTTCCGGCATGATACATGATTGATTGATTGATTGATCATATATATATATGCACATGTATATATATATATATAGTGTGTGTGTGTACATCTAAGAGAGTATATGTGTGTGTTTGTATACGTGAGTGTGTGTGTGTGTGCGTGTGTGTGTGTGTGTGCGTGTGTGCGTGTGTGTGTGTGTGTGTGTGTGTGTGTGTGTGTGTGTGTGTGTCTTTGTGCTGTACGATACAACACACAAAACATTTGAATAAATCCAATCGCCTCGGTCATGAGACAAGGGCTATAATCAAATACAACAGTATCACTGTATACGTGGGGAATATTATCTCCCTTTAAACACAGCAAACAATGCAGGCAATGAAGACTCTATATTACTCTCAGTGAGCTTGCCATGCCCGGTCCATGTCTGTGGTCTAGGGAAAGTGAACGTAGTATGACCACCCAGGCAGACCAGGTTCACATAATAGTGACGTAAGAGCACATTGCTTCGCGTTAATTTGCACAATGCAATGAGCGTCGGCAGTTCAGAAAGTAATAAACAACTGAAGTTTGTTGCATATCCTGTACAGGATGTTTTAATCAACTCCTTAGTTTATTGACATTTTGTGACATACTAGACAAATATACGTTCTTTTCTTTGCCATTGTTTTCTGAACTATCGATGCCTCATACCATCGAAATCAACGCAACAGCTATCTGCTTCCAAATGGCCGGCGGCTGATGTGGAACGCTTAACTTAGTGTGTCGTCGGGAAATTGTGACACAGTTTTACATTCGCCGAAGCCACAAACTCCGGTAATGGCAAACTACTGAATGTAATCTTGCCTAGAACATCACAAACAGCCGATAAATGCTGGGGTTGACGGTCACGTGCTGTCAGGGACATGTCACTAACTGTTGTAGCTGTCCCGCTGGGGAGGGGGAGCAGCGGTGGTTCTGTGGCTAGCTTGCTAATCCTCATAAATACGGAATTCTAATCTTCATCTCGGCTTCCAGTTCAACACCGCCTAAAATGGATGTCAGGGAGGAAGGTAAAAACTAATCAGCAGTCTGTACAATTATGAGGCTAGTACTATATGCAGAATATGAATCATGATTTCATCATGTTCCTCTTGTACCTTGCGGTGTCGAGGTGAAGTATAAACAGCGGGAGAGTGCCCGTTTATGGGCTTCATATATCGAGATTTCCGTGGACTTTGTTATTCCCTCTGTTCGTTGTTTAAATTTTTGGCCTCCTTTGCTGATTCCATTTGGTCTGTACATCATTGTTTGTTGTGGTATACTGTTAGCTGGTAAAAATATGAATAAAATTGGGTGGAACTGCGGTAAAGCTGTGAAAATGTAAACAATATAAAATGACACAAAGTAGTGCATCTTTACATAACAAAATTACGACACATACAGGACGTTGCGGCGACTAGCCTTCATCAGCGAACAAACACATTCACAAAACACAACTTATAGTCAAGGAGATCGCCAATGACTACATTAAAACGTCACGACAGGACGTGAAGAACAAAAAGATGGAAAAAACAAATGAAAGCAATGAAGAGAAAATGAAAATTGGAAAAAATGTTCATACTTACCTCAGTATTCCGAACTGTGTATAACCCCAAATATAACCGATGTCTTCTTTTAATACCCAACCGAGGGAATGGCGCGTCGGATGATGACGGGGTGGTGGGTGTAACGCAGTGTTTCCCAACCTTTTTTGTGCCATGCCCCACTTAAGCCTTTCTAAAATTCATATTGCCCCCCTCCCCTGCCCCACGCCCCCCCCCCCTCAACATATACATTATTTTTAATATTCAAAAATTGAAATGTTCACTAAAGAAACTTGAATGATAGGTTTTAGGAAGAAATCACTAGGTAATTATTGAGGAAACACAGTAAGTAAATTTTCAAAACATATAATGGAGAACTGAAATTCAAGTACAAAATAATTTAATGAAAGATTTTTCTATATTATTTTAATTATTAGTAATTATTTATTATTTAAATTTAGTGACATCCTTGCGCTTGATGCTTGCTACAAAGAGATCTTATGTCAGGTTCCAATTTAGTTAACTTCAGTCTCAAGTCTCCCCGTTTTGTTATATTCAGCCGATTTCTTCCATTTTCGAATTGCCCCCCTTAACAGTTAAATTGCCCCCCTGTGGGGCGTGGGCCCCACGTTGGGAAACACTGGTGTAACGTTTCAGTGAGCACATTGAAAGAGGGGGGGGCGGAGGCAGGAAGGTAGGACGGCAACCTGTGATGGTCTAGCTTGGTGAAACGTTGGGGAAGTTATAGCCATAGAAGGACAGGGAGAGAATGAGAAGAAACCGGGAAGGTTAACCAGGTCAACAAATACCCGCAGACGTCGGATGTGTCGGCCTAATGGCGCAAGAATATAGCTCTGCTGTAAACAGGCACAACGCAATCACGTCCGAAAAAAAAAATTCCGGATGAACGCAGAAGAAGGAGAAGAATGAGAAGAAAGAGACACAATTGTGTACTATATGTGATGGTAAGAGGGGAGATGGAGGGAATGAAATATAGACAAAGGATAAGAGGTGGATGTAAATCAGAAAAAAGGAAAAAATAGCAGTGGATATAAATGTGTGATGGTGGGAAGAAATAAAATGGACGGGGCGGTGAACGATGGAAGATAAGAGGTGGATCTAAATAAAAGTAGAAAAGATAGCTGGTAACGGCTAAGATTAAGTGAATAAATCTAACACCCAGATAGTAACATATAACGATTACCAGAAGATTACCAGAAGAAGATAGTACACTTAGTTGCAGTTGTAAACATAGTAAAAAAAATATGAATAAAATTGGGTGGAACTGCGGTAAAGCTGTGAAAATGTAAACAATATAAAATTACACAAAGTAGTGCAGCTTTACATAACGGAATTATGATATACAGGATGTTGCGGCGATTAGCCTTCATCAGCAAACAAACACATTCACAAAACACAACATATAGTCAAGGCGATCTCATGTGACTACATCAAAAGGTGACGACAGGACGAGAAGAACAAAGAGATGAAAAAATGAAAGTAATGAAGAGAAAAAGAAAATTGGAAACAATGTTCATACTTACCTCAGTATTCCCAGCTGTATATAACCCCAAATATCCCCGATGTCTTCTTTTTATACCCATCTAAGGTCAATTTTGAAAAGTACGAGTTCGCTCAGCCGCGGATCGAACATAAAGAGATCGAAGAGAGGAAGAGGAAGGCCAAAGAGAAGATGGGTGCAGGATGTGGTGGTTGATCTCCAGATGGGTTTATCGGACGCAGGACATCTTGCTTGTAATCGAGAAGTTTTCCTGAAGGTTTTTATGGGAGCGAGGTTCTGCAAAGGGCTTGCTACTGAATGAATGAATGGTGATCGTGGTGACGAAGATGGTGATTATGATGATGACGATGATAATGATGATGATAATGATAATTATGATGACGATGATGTGCTAGATGATAATGGTAATGAGGAGGAGACGCGGGAGGATGAGAATGATGATGATTTTGGTGATAATAATACTGATGATGATGATATTGATGACGATAAAAATACGACCAAAGAGGAGACAGCAGAAGACAGTTATCTTGACAGCCCAACCGACCACAAAGACAACAACAAACGACAGCGACTATGCCCCAGCAGCCACCCATGTTTGCCACTCAACACAACACCCAGCAATATATGGGTTCCTCCAGCCAGCCAGCCCGCACAACCCCACACCAGACGCCAGGCCCCGCCACCTCAACCAGACCTCGGGACCCTATAGATCACATTTACTGATCGCGTGAACAGATCCTGGCAAGAATAGATTCCGCGGCGATTGGAGTTTTTTTATTTCTTGGACAGATGCTGTGAGAGAGAGAGCTCAAGTGAGTGTTTGAGTTATTCGTTTATTACATTGCTCTCTTTTTAACGATATTTGTCAACTCTGTATGTGCGAATCATTCATTTAATGGGTCATTGGAACAAGGCAAAATATGAAGGTAGAGGCTCCGTGACGAAGGCGTTACAGGCTCAGCTTGTAATCCCGCATACCGCGTTCGAAACACAGCTGCGGGAGATTTTGCAGCAGACCGCTTTGCGTTGGTTTTTATGAAACGGTATGGGTGCCGGTCGTTCAGAAGCAATAGCACACTACTGAACGTAAAACTTGCCCAGGAATCACGAACAGCCAAAAATGCTGGGGTTGACTGCTACGTCCTGCAAAGGATATGCAATTAACTTTAAGAGGTGATAGCATTTCAAATATGTGAAGCATTAGTTTGATGGGTCATTACAACAGGACAAAATATGAAGATAGAGGTGATATCATTATAGTGAAGTATTAGTTTAATGGGGTTAGTGATTGATTGATTGATTGATTGATTTAGGAATTGATATCACAGCATTCGGGGCATTCCCATAAGCGCTCCGTCCCCATCCTCAGCAGCCAGCTAAGAGTTCCAACACTAATAGTACCAGTAGCAATCTGATTATATGTCCGTCTCGCCTTTCCTCTGAGCGTTGAGCGTCGGCCAGATCCCCTCGTCACTCCTCGTTGTCTCATTCTTGCCAGACCATGGTAATCCATTTGCTCCTCCGAGGTGTACACGTGCTCCCACAAGGCCGCAACGTCTGCCTTGTCATGTATCAATACTCCACTAAGTTCTGCAGAGCCAGCCAATCTGTCCGCCTGTTCAATTCCCCGCACACCGGCATGCCCCGGAGAAAAGATCCAGGCGGTGCTTGTCACCCGCGACTTCCGAAGCTAAGCAAGCCACTCCGCACGAAGCCTGCCCGTCCTCATACTCGTCAGCATGCTTTCTGAGTCAGTTACAATCACGATGTGTATGTGTGTGTCGTATTCTCCATCCAGCGGAGAGCCGCAGTGACTGCCTCCACCTCCATTCTTAAGCTGGATGTTGTGGTATCATATGCCAGGCTCTCCTGCACCAAACGTCGACCATTAGCTTTGGCTATGAACCCCCAGCCACTTCTCTCACCTCTTGACACCAAACCATCTGTGTAGATAATCACATCACCCGAGTGAGCATTGTAGTGAATTAGTTGCTGAATTTCCACTTCCGTGGCCTCTGCTGGCCACTCCCTGCACTCCCGGCTTGCATTGGCACCTTGCCGTCTTGACAGACGATAGTTTGTGCTTTAAAAAGGCATAATAACTTTTAACTCCCGGCTTAATGTGATTATAACTCTGCACAAGTCTGACTGCTCAGCTGGCACTCTGACCCACTCCTCTCCACGCCTAATGTTCTCCAGGGCGCACACCTGTCTGATCGTATCCTCCGCCTGAGCCATCCATGATTTCCCTCTTACCAGTCGCTGACCCTTAACTGCGTCCAGCGCCTCATGCAGTGGGTGGTCTGTGTCTGCAGCTACTCTGAGGTATGCCTTCTCCTGCATCACATTGAACCTACCAGCAACAGTCGGCAAACCAAGGATGTAACGCATACACACTACTGGGGTGTCTCTGGTGCATCCCAGAATGACCCGCATAGCTTCGTTCTGTATGCGCTATAACTTCACCAGCTGACTCTTTGAGACAGTGAGCAGTCCTCATCCATAATCAATTACTGAGAGGATCAAGTGCTGGTATAGTGTGAAAAGCATTCTCTGCTCTGTGTCCATTGCAGCCATAGTTTTAAGTGCATTGAGTCCCTTTTGAGATCTTGTCACAACCGTCTCCACATGGTCCTTGAAGGACAGGCTCCTGTCAAATGTGATCCCCAGATACTTCAGTTTGTTCTCTCTGCTGACATTTCTACCATCTATCGCGAGGCTTGGGACATCAGCTCTCACAATTATGTTGTCCAGAGAGCACCACATAAACCGCATGGGGTTGGTGAGTGACTATGAATGCCGAGTTCTCCTTCAGGAGACCCGTGTTCGAATCCTAGGTACGGTGTGGATTTCATCTGTCGGGGGAGCGGGGGGGGGGGGGGGAAGAAAACCCTAACCTGCACAGTTTGCGGCGACTGCACTAACCAGGCGGCCTTACTTCCACAGGCTCAAGACCTGTCCTACACCGCAAGGTACTATAGGCTGTAGATGACAGTTTTTATTTTATTTTTTACAGTCAGGTCTTAGTCACATATGACTAATATATGCCTCATAAAGATATGACTAACATATGACTGATAAAGTTATGACTAATGTGTGACTGGTAAAGATATGACTAATATATGACGGATAGAGATATGACTAATATATGACAGATAAGATATGACTAATATATGACTGATACAGATTTGACTAATATATGGCTGATAAAGATATGACTAATATATGACTGATAAAGATATGACTAATATATGGCTGATAAAGATATGACTAATATATGACTGATAAAGATATGACTAATATATGGCTGATAAAGATATGACTAATGTGTGACTGGTAAAGATATGACTAATATATGACGGATAGAGATATGACTAATATATGACAGATAAGATATGACTAATATATGACTGATACAGATTTGACTAATATATGGCTGATAAAGATATGACTAATATATGACTGATAAAGATATGACTAATATATGGCTGATAAAGATATGACTAATATATAACTGATAAAGATATGACTAATATATGACTGATAAAGATATGACTAATATATGGCTGATAAAGATATGACTAATATATGGCTGATAAAGATATGACTAATATAAGAAATAAAAACAGTTAGATATATGTGTAGCGCCTGTGAAAAAGTGAGAGATACAAAACACAGACATAGTGTGCATATCTTACAACGAACTCTACAATGGTAAACGTAAATCACTGGGGGAATTACAAAAAAAAAATAGAAACAATAATAAAATACAAATAAGTATACTACGACACAACGATGTTACGATTATAATAATCTTCATCAGGAAAAAGAGGAACAGATCCACATCCACAGTGAGTATTTGACGTATGCATTAGACAACAGTTTCCCACCACCGGGACAAGGGAATGGCCTGCCATGCTCAGCACAGTTGTCCACTTATCCCGGTGGATACTCGTTCTTCAGGGCTGCGTTTGCCACA
This sequence comes from Cepaea hortensis, assembly GCA_963921405.1. Lineage (NCBI taxonomy): Eukaryota > Metazoa > Mollusca > Gastropoda > Stylommatophora > Helicidae > Cepaea > Cepaea hortensis. The sequence continues at coordinate 9,277,468 of OY992889.1, read as the reverse complement.
CCGTGGTGTGTTTCCCCTCCTCTACACTTGAGTTGCAGATGTGGTTGCCCCTTCCTAAAGTTATGGGACTATGTTGACATTTCCCCAATTCTCCAGCACTTGTTGAAGGAGGCATTGGGAAACATCGTGACGACTTGAAAGATCGGTGGGAAAATGGATAGAGGCAGATCAAGCGAAATGATGTTGAATGGACTGAGGTATTATATGGGGAACATCAATAGTTTAGTTTAGTTTAGTTTAGTTTAGTTTAGTTTAGTTTAGTCGACGGATCAACATCACAACACACGGGTGTAACCCATAAGTGCTCCTGAACATTAATTGATAGATGTTGATGATTGATGGAACATCAGTAGAGTTGATTCAGGACATCCATCCATCCATCCATCATGTGCCATGCCGGTAAGCGTGGGCGGTCATGTTCTGCCATCTCACTCGATCACCAAACCATCCAGGTACTTGCTTCTAGGTCTTCCCCTTGGTCTGTTCCCCTCGATCTTACCAGTTATCACCAAGTTCTCCAAATCATTTCTTCTCATAACATGCCCAAAAAAATTGTGACTGTCTAAGTCTAATGTCTCTAATCAGTTTACGATCTTCATTTGTTTCTTGAAGGACTTGTTCATTGGTCTTTCCAGGACATCAAGGACCGAGATCTATGGAGAGACATGAACGCCCACGCCGGTTGGTGGGCACATGATAAAGACTAGTGCAGTATTCGTCCGACAAGATGCAGCGAAAGATGTCAGGCAATAAATTACGCAGCCTGCTGTTTGTGTTCATAAATAAACAGACATGTATTGTTTTACACTCATAGAAGTAGAAAAAAAGAAGTAGGAATTAGACGCACTAGACAACATAAACATCGGTAACTATAGCTTTCGATTTATATGTTGTCTAGTGCATCCTCGAATCCCTACTTTTTCTCTTTTACTTCTATCAGCGTCAATCAATACATGTGTCTTTATTTATAAACTGTCATGGTGGCCTTAAAGCAGTGGTTCTCAACCTTTTTTGGCTCATGCCCCCTACACCATATGTTGAGAATGCCATTCCTCCCCTTTCGTATTTCCTCCCTATAAATTCCCCCCTCCCCCACCCTGCCCCTATATAGTATACGTAAAAATGGAAGCTAACTTTAATAACACATACTAGAACAAGTTTAGACCTCAACATAAAACGTGATTTGTGGGTCTACTTACGTTATAAGACGAATATCAGAAGGGCGAGTAGTACAGAACAGTAAAGTATGGAGGGGAAAACAATATCAAGTAATCGGTTCTTGTATTAACGCGATCATGAAATAATCTTCGTTTCCCCCCCCCCCCCCCGAAACCCTAAAATTCCTCCCTAAGGGGGAATTCCCCACCGGTTGAGAACCACTGCCATAAAGGGTTCCCCCAATTGATATCTATTGCTTGTGTGTTCGTTATTAAAATTTGCAACGGGGAAATATTGTTTTAAAACTGTATAGAATGTTTCTGGAACAATTAATAAAATATACATCTATTTACTTCTGTTTTAGGGAATTGATCCTCTTGTCCTAACCTCACCTGTTTGAAAAGTACTTGTTTGCACACGGAAAGCCCTTGAGGATACAGAGCTGAAGCAAAGATGTTTAGCATGCCAGTAATATACCACTCCTCTATGAAAGCAGAGGATGGCTGCATGGGCACACTGCATCTCAATGCCCTGAACGGGTCATCTGGAGTTCTCGATGTTTCTAGTTCTGAATACATCAGCAGTTCCCGTCAAAATGGAAGTTTTGGGCAACCGCTCCCGCCTTCTTCCAACAATGTCGATGCCCGCAGGCAGAATGACAACAACACGGGGTTTTCTAAAACACTGACGTATTCACGAAGTGCATCATCTCTGTCTTCTTTGATGTCACCATCTTATACTGCCGTACAGTCAAAGCCCGCCAAAGTGCAAACGGAATCCCAGGCTGCACCAGAAACGAAAGATTTCATTGGTCCTCGCAGAAGTAGCCTTGACCTGAACGCCAATTTTATAAATACACACCGACGTTACGACGACCGGTCTTTCTCCGTGGTGGAAGAAATGGCTGGACCTTCTTCAAGGATGTCTCGTCATTTTAATCGGCCAGCTGTAGACAGGAGGATGGTAGCAGATTTAAATCTTACAGCTCTCAGAATTAACCAGGTCAGTTTGATGTCTGTCCGTCTGTCTGTCTGACCGTCTGTCTGTCTATCTATCTATCAATCGGTCTGCCTCTCTGTCTGTCTGTCTGCCAGCTTGTCTGACTGCTAGCCTGACTGCCTGCCTGTCTGTCTGTCTGCATGCCTGCCTAACGTCTATCCTGCTTGTCTGTCTGTCTCTCTGTCTGTCTGACCGTCTGTCTGTCTGTCTATCTATCAATCGGTCTGCCTCTCTGTCTGTCTGTCTGCCAGCTTGTCTGACTGCTAGCCTGGCTGCCTGTCTGTCTGACTATCTATCTATCTATCTATCCGTCTGCCTCTCTGTCTGTCTGCCAGCTTGTCTGACTGATAGCCTGTCTGTCTGTCTGTCTGCATGCCTGCCTAACGTCTATCCTGCTTGTCTTCATACCTGTATCTACATTGCCCGAAGTGTTTGTGTTCTTGCCATGCGAACCTGCTCCGCTTCGAGTGGTCCCCTGTGTTCTACAAGGGGCGTGAATGGACAGACAGCGGCAGACAAAAGAACATCTGTCAAATTTGGACACGTGGAGCACAGAGCACACAGAGTCGTGTAGTGGGCTGGAGAATTGGAGGTGCAACAAATGACCAAAAAAAAAAAAAATGGCCACAGCAGTTGGAGCAATGGTATACATCGGCAGTTGTGTACATAGCGGAGATATCTCTGATAGAGGATTATGGCTAGGATCAGAGAGCTGGTCCATGCTGAGACAAACAGGCATACAGATTTACAATGCCGGCTCGGTGGTAAACGTTTTACGAGCGACATTCGTAATCCCACATATCACATTCGAAACACACCTGCAAGCGAATTGACAACCTTGCGTTTCATACAATGGTATGAGTGCCGGTCGTTCAGAAAGCAATGGCAAACTACTGAACGTAAACTTGCCAAGCATTCACAGACAGCCAAAAATGATGGGGTTGACTGCGACGTTCAGTACATGATATGCAACTTAATTAACGGGTCTACAAGCTGAAGTAAGAAGATGGACGTGGCTGCAACCACTGCAGCTTGATGGTGCCCCGCGAGTACTCAAGTCCCCCGTGCAGTCATGGCGTTCGGTTCTAGATCCGTGTTGCATACACTTCACACTAGACTGAACTGGGAGTCTCCGTGGCCAAGTGGTTAAGTTTCCTGCTTTTTTTTTTTGCTCTGGTTTGCTTTGAACTTAAACGTAGTCCATATACACTACTTCTGGTAGCACTGGACTGAAGTTTGCGTGTGGATTAGCTTTCCCTATTACCAGTGTCCCTCATCATCAAGCGAACCCACTCCGACTTCGAAGGTTCTTGGAATTTACGTCCCCAAGTCAAGGACGAGAAGTCAACATTTTAGTGCAACTGTCCGGTGCAGGAGTTGAAACCCTTACCTCGGCATCAGCAGACCGGATTTTTAAGATCGCACGCTCTTCTCCATTTGGCCTAGCTCACCTCAACGAAACTCCTAGGGATCGTCGCTGCAGACACACCTGCGGAAAGAGACCGAGCCATATGGGATAAAACCTGGCACAATGAAGTCGACGCTTTTGTCTTTCATATCCTTTTTTTTTACACAAGACCGAAATGACATAAGTAGGTTTGAAGCATGGATACTTCTCTCTGACCAGGGCTGACATATGTAGGTTTGAAGAATAGATACTTCTCTCTAATCAGGGCTGACATATGTAGGTTTGAAGCATGGATACTTCTCTCTGACAAGCACTTATTATAGTCGTGGTCATGGGGGAATGCCAGACAATTAGATCACCAGCAGCGGGAACACTCCTGATAGAAGACATTTTAAACACCTTCTACAAACAACTGCTTGTTTAACACACAGAAATCAATCTATCAGGTGCCGTCTCCACAATGAAGGTTGGCTGCAATGGATTTCTAACACTGTCTGTTTCTTGCCTTGATAGTGCATTCTGTCAGACTGCTGTTCGTCCATCTCTTAATATCTTCCCACTTATATCGTTATCTACCTCTTGCTCGCTTGCCTTAAACCTTGCCCTCCAGTACGGTTTTTATAAGTGTGTTATGTCTTTAAACGTGGTCGCAATATTTCACTTGCCACTTTTTTCTTCCTTTCATCAGCTCTCTTTTTATTCCGTGTTTCTAGAACTTCAATTTTTGATTGTTTTTGTTTCCATGAACACAGTCAGTGAGTATATCTAATTATGCTTGAGTTTTAGATTTAAGCGTGGCCCCAGCGAGGACGGACGTAAGAAGAAGTGAATTCAATATGTATACACACAGCGTGTTACAGAATGAATCGGCATCAACTTAACAATGTTATCTGCTGAGTGAAACAGATTATCTATGAGTTTGCCCAAAGGGCTATAATATTGATTCTTAAAATACCAAGAACCTTCACTCGTTGTCTATTTGATATAAATTAAACAGACACACATAAACAGACGCTCGCACATCCCCACACACATGTACGTACACACACAAACACACAGACACATCTTGTCTGCAAAAGACAATCTATACGTTCAAGTAGGTTAAGGAGAGAAGACAAACTCTTGACGGCCACGAGGACAGATCCAGGTATGCACACAGACATGGGATTTGATAAAGACATCAATGTTTTCATCTTTTTCACCTCAAACAGAGTATCGTCAACACCACAGACTATCGAGGCCGTGACAACAAATTGTCTGTAGTTGACAGCAAGACATCGACCCTTGACAGCAAGTTATCTACCCTTGACAGTAAGTTAACCTCCTCGGACAGCAAATTGCCTGTCCTGAGCAGCACTGACAAGTCCTGTGAAGTGGACAGCAAGAAGAGTCACGAGCACAGCTCTAAGACAACCATGCCGGGAAAGACCCGAAAATTCTTGGAAAAAATCAAGAGTAAGTAAAGGTGATGTGATATCCTATTGTAAGTAAATGTGATGTTGTATCCTAGTGGCCAGTATGCTTGATTACCATCTGGTGGTCTTCATTTCATCACCATCGTCATCTCATCATCATCATCATCATCATCATCTCATCTTGTAACTTGCGGTGTCAAGGTGAAGCATAAACATTGAGAGAGTACCAGCTTATGGGCTTCATAAATCGAGATTCCCATGGACTCTGATTTTCCTTCTGTCCATCGGTTACATGATAGGTCTCTTTTTGAGGTTCAGTTTGGTCTGTACATCATTGCTTGTTGTGGTATACTGTTAGTTGGTAGCCAAGTTATATGGCCAAACCATTTAACTTGCTGTTTTCTAATGAAATCTAGCGCTGATATTACCTCAATTTAATCCTGATTTCTTCATTTCTGATTTTCTCTCTTCTTGACACGTTGAGTATTCTTCTAAGTAATCTCATTTCCGTTGTCATTTTTCTTTTCTCTGTTCTGTCATTGTCCAGGATTGGCATTGGTAGCATAGAGACGGTAGCCTAGTTATGTGGCCAAACCATTTCACCTGCTGTTTTATAATGACATCCAGCCTTGCTATAACCCCCACTTGAGTCCTGATCTTGTCATGTCTGGTTTTCTCTCTTCTAGATACGTTGATACGCTGGTCATGAGTTTGAATTCGCATCTGGGGGGGGGGGGGGGGGGGGGGGGGAGGGGGTGAGAAATTGATTTAAGCTCTCAGGTGGACCGAGCCTGAAACCATTACCACGAAATGTCTTGGGCTGGCGTGATTTAGACCTCTTCGGTGTGTGGATGGGGATGTGTGTGTAATGGTGGGGTGTGTGTGGGTGGGGGATGTGTGGTTAAGGGCTGTGCTGTTAAGGGATGGGTGGTTAGGGGGTGGAGGATGTGTGGGCGGATGAGTGTGTTTAGTTTGGGGGATAGGTTGGGGATGTGTGTATGGGTGGGTGTGGATGGGTGGGTGAGTGGGGGTGTGTGTAAGTGGGGGGGGGGGGTGTATGTGTGCGTGCGGGACTTGTGTGTGGGTAGACGCGGGATGTATGGGTTGGCGGGGAGATGTGTGGTTGGGGATGTGTGTTTGGCTGGGTGGTTGGGGTGTGTGGGTTGGTGGTGAAGGATATGTGGGCGGGTGAGTGTTGGTGGGTTATGGTATGGGTGGAGGATATGTGTGTGGGTGGGGAGATGTGTGTATGTGGGGGATGGGTAGGAGGGTGCATGTATGTGTGCCTGGTGTGTGTGGGTGGGGGATGTGTGTGTGGGTGAGGAAATGCGTGTAAGTGGGGGATGGGTAGACGGGTGGGGGAATGTATGTGTGCCTGGGGGTGTGTGTGAGATTGGGTGGGGGATGTGTGTGTGGGAGGATGTATGGTGGATGCGTGGGTAGGTGGGGGATGTGTCTCATAACATTGTAATATGCATTGTTTATGTTTACAACATTTATTTGACAATGTTTATTTCCTATGTGAATGTATTATGCACTATTGATGAACGAAAGATAAGTAGTTGAAAGGGCCAAATGTAAGACGGGCTGCGTGCCCAATTTGTTACCCTTTGAAAATAAAGTCCGTTCGTTCATTCTTTCCACTGTTGGGTGGTCTAGAACAATATGGAGATGGCACCATCTACCTTATACTCCCCAGAGCGTGTGAAATGGATCATGCACATTTCTTATTTACATATGTTGTGATGCTAGAAAGTTGACGCTGTAGAGCTGAAATGCTGCATACATTTTCTTAGAATATCGTGGACTAAGAAGAAAAAAAATAATGAAATTCTACAAGATCCCGAGCATCGGGAAAAAACTGGCTCACTTTCAGTCTGGGAGACTGAAATACTGTGACCGTATTAAACGTGACAGTGGCTGGGGGAGAGAACAGCGATGGGAGGCCTGGTTCATGGTAGAGGAGGACGGGTCGACAAGCACGAAGATGAACACAGGACCTTGCAGACAACTTTAGCGTGAGGGTGCACATGGGGGGACATGGCCAGAGATCGAGAGGCTTTTAGACGCTCCGTGATGAGGACGATGTTCTGCCAATGACCTGCCACATGGGAGAGATGACCTTGGTCGAGACCTTGGGTCAAACACACAGCTCTACTGGTCGGGACCTATCAAACTGTCATTGTGGGGATTCGACCCCACCGCTGTCTTGGTCAGCAGCGCACTAACCACTATGCAACTGCGGTATTCTCAAAAACTAAACAAAACAAAAACAGGTCAGACAGCAGGACCTTGTGTAGGTATGTGATGTATAAGAACTATCGTATTTTTAAGCCTTAGTGTAAGGAGGGATCGGTTGGCAGACTTACTCTCGCGTATTGAATGGCGTGTGTAGACATGGAATCCTCATTCCACCGCACTCAAACCATTGACAACGTAACGTACTAGCCAGTACACCAACGCGCTTCAATGTTTGTTCAACTGTACAAAGTAAAGAACGTCATTGGCACCTTGCCGTCTTGACAGACGATAGTTTGTAAGGGATGGAGTTATTGCCTCTCCATAGCACAAAGCCTGGGCTAAAATATAGAGATCATGTGTTGCCCATGCAGCATGATCCCTCTCTCGGCCTGCCTAGTTCACTCCAGAGGAATTTTAACACCTCTACATCTGGAACAAGACAAGCTGCAGAAGCTGCCGGATCATCAAAGCAATGCTCTAATTGTCAAAGTAAAGAAGTATGCGTTGTTCTAAAGTAAAGAACGTATGCGTTGAACAAACAACAACGAGAGCTTGGTCCGTATGGCTGTCTTCCATACGAACATGTGCAGGCCGGTCCACTGGGTAAACAATCAATTTCAAGCTACACAAACACGGTAGTGGCTCCATTCTTCTTCTTCCGTGCGCTTAGCGTGTTCCATGACATCCTGATTGCTGTGGTTCGGCCCCTGGCTTGATCCTCCGTCTTCAGCACCTTTCTTTTGCTAGGGTAGGCTGTGGTCTTACTCGTGTTTAGATGTGTATGTATGTACACGTGTCTGTCCATGTATGTACGTTCATGTACCTCTAGAGCAGTCTGATTTTACGGCGCCAGAGACTCGCCGTCGCTCCTTCTCCTCTTAGTTACAACAGTTCCGCCACTTGAATGCCAGAAGTTGGACTTTTGCTGCTAGTGATCGTGAATGCACGAGCCATGTGGGTATTTTGCCAGGTTGGGCACTCGCCCTCAACCCTGCTTCACGGGCTATAAGAGCAATTTGGAACCAGAGTAGCTCCAAAAACACAAGGCTCTCGAGTTCATCACAAGCATCGGTCTGAGGGCACCATCTTCAAAGATGCTAAAGCAAGACGAAGAAGGGGAGGTGTAGGATGAGATATATCCTTTACTACATTTAGCTCATAATAAAAAAGTAGACATAGCTACTGATACTGTTCGAATGTGGAGCATTTGTTATCCCCACGGTGATCGTAAAGTCACTATCAAGTCTTTATGGCTGCATAACCCGGGTTTTAGACACCTAATTGTTAAGGCCTTGGCGTATTTGAGCAACAGTTGTTGTTCTTGAATTATTATTATTATTTTTTTTTGGGGGGGGGGGGGGGGGCATATCCTTTACAGGACAGTGCAGTCAACACCATCATTTTTTCAGCTGCTGTTGATGTCTTGGCGAGATTACGCTCAGTAGTTTGCCATTGGTTTCTAAGTGACCAGCTCACATATCCCCGTAAGTAACCAACGCGACGCGATCCGCTACCGAATCTCGCGCACCTGCGTTACCCACGTGAATATACGGGGATTACGAAGAAAGTCGTTAAATCCTTCGCCAGGGAGACGGCTGTTCTTGAATACAATATACGAAATGCCTAGTCAACCCACAGGGAGGACGAAATAGTTAGTTAAGTCTTTCCTCTTGAGCCTAAGTCGGCGCAAAGGGCAGAAGTCATGCTGTCCCCTGCAGAAAAAGGGGAAGAAGAAGAAGAAGAAGAAGAAGAAGAAGAAGAAGAAGAAGAAGAAGAAGAAGAAGAAGAAGAAGAAGAAGAAGAAGAAGAAGAAGAAGAAGAAGAAGAAGAAGAAGAAGAAGAAGCAGCAGCAGCAGCAGCAGCAGCAGCAGCAGCGGTAAAAGAAGAAGAAGTAGGTGGAGAGACTTACACACAGTTCTTAAGAACTTAAGAACCAATGGGGGATGAAGAGAACAGATGAAAAGTTTCCTCCAGTGTGTCCGCATCTGTGTGTTGCAGATCCAATTCTAACTGTTGTGCTCGTTGTTATCTTTCCAGGTAATATCACAGATTACAACATTCATTTCAAACGGAGTCGAGCCAGAAGTGACAGTAAACCAGATGAACGGACAGTACAGATTTCGATACCAATATCTAGAAATCTGCAGCAAAAAAAGCCGCGACAAGACGTGGACACCACCACACACCACACCGGAAATCGTCACAGAGAAGGGGCACACGCCCTTTGAACCCACTTGGGGGATCAGATATGATGAGGGGGTACTGGAAACGCCCACAGTTTTATCACTTTACCCATATTTATGCTAATATTAGAGGCGGTGACATCATAGAGCTAACGAAGAGTACCGCTTGTCTGTGGGTATGTTAGCAGCGAGTTCGAATTCCGAATCCCCATCGAGGCTGAGATTCTTTGTGTTAAACTGACCCGACTCCCAGGTCGAAATAGGCCAAATTGGACACTAGGAAATGTTCTGGGAAGTAAAAACGATCGGTGTGATATTTACAACATGGTACATGGAGTGCCAACTAATCTATACAAATATAGGACTGGCACAAGATATACAACACGTCTTTAGACCTGGACAATGGTCTTTTTCCTTTCTTTTTTTTTAACTGATTCAGTACCAAACAAAATGTAGGATTGGACCAAACATGGCACACAATCAAATGGACAATTATTATAATGTAGATTTTCCATCATTGAGCATTAACATTGCTAAAGATACCACGAGACAAAACAAATAACATTTTAATGGCGATATATCGTCCTTCTGTCCAAATGGGTGGCCACATTCTCGATATATTATCCTTCTGCACCGAATCAGTTCATCAAGCGTGCACTTAATGGCGTCCAGGTGTCGGAAAGTTCATTCCAAGAGTAGCCACTTCCTCTTTCCTAAGGCTACTTCCACTTCCCCAAGGCTAGCTCCACTTTCCTAAGGCTAATTCCACTTTCCTAAGGCTAGTTCCACTTTCCTAAGGCTAGTTCCACTTTCCTAAGGCAACTTCCTCTTTCCTAAGGCTACTTCAACTTTCCTAAGGCTACTTCCACTTTTCAAATTCTATTTCCACTTTCCTAAGGCTACTTCCACTTCCCCAAGGCTAATTTCACTTTCCTAAGGCTAGTTCCACTTTCTTAAGGCTACTTTCACTTACTTAAGCCGAATTCCACTTTCACTTTCTTCAGCTTACTTCCACTTCACCTTTGTCAAGACTACTTCCACTTTTACTTTCTTAAGGCTACATCAACTCTCTTAAGGCTACATCAACTTTCTTAAATCTACATCAACTCTCTTGAGGTTACATCAACTTTCCTCAGGCTACTCCCACTTCTATTTTCTTAAGTCTACTCCCACTTCTATTTTCTTAAGGCTATTCCCACTTCTATTTTCTTAAGGCTACTCCCACTTCTATTTTCTTAAGGCTATTCCCACTTCTATTTTCTTAAGGCTACTCCCACTTCTATTTTCTTAAGGCTACTCCCACCTCAACTTTCTTAACACTCCTTCCACTTCAACTTTCTGAAGGCCACTTCCACTTCCACTCTCTTAAGGCTACATCCACTTCAGCTTACTTAAGGCTACTTCCACTTCCACTTTCTTACTTTCTTAAGACTACTTCAAAGAATAAGTCAAATTAGTGAAGTTTGAAAGGTACTAACAATGAAGGTTCTTATTCTTTTCCTTTGACCGCCAGCTGTATCCCCGCGTCTATACTTGCTCCGTGGTGAAGGTGTTACGGGCGCAGTTTGTAAACCCGCATACCGAGTCCGAAACACAGCTGTGGGCAATTTGGCAGTTGGTTTTTTTGTTTTTTTTTATAAAATGGGTTGGGTGCCGGCCGTTCAGAACGCAATGGCAAACTACTGAATATAAACTTGACCAGGAATCGCGAACAACCTAAACATGTTGAGGTTGACTGCTACGTCCTGAAAAGGACATGCAACTAACTAACTAACCGACTAACTTAACTATCTAACTGACTGATAGACTGACTGACCAACTAACTAACTAACTAACTATCTAACTAACTGACTGATTGACTGACTGATTGACTGACCAACTAACTATCTAACTATAGTGGCATGGGTCAGGAACAGAAAGCCGCTCACGTGATCATCACGCGGTTCTTGAATAATCTGTAGGGCTACCCTTGGCCGAATGTCCAGTCTGTCTGGGCAGGCTGGTGGTCTGGTCTGGTCAGCGCTGCTCTGTGAAGGCCTGTCTTTCCATCCCATTTGACGAAGTTGTGTGATCGTAAACCCACAGCCTCATCTTCCCAGCTTACAGATACGTGTTCTTTCTATCCCATTGGACAAAGTTGTGTGATCGTAAATCCACAGCCTTATCTTCCCAGCTTACAGATACGTGTTCTTTCTATCCCATTGTACGAAGGTGTGTGATCGTAAACCCACAGCCTTATCTTCCCAGCTTACAGATGCGTGTTCTTTCTATCCCATTGTACGAAGGTGTGTGATCGTAAACCCACAGCCTTATCTTCCCAGCTTACAGATGCGTGTTCTTTCTATCCCATTGGACGAAGGTGTGTGATCGTAAACCCACAGCCTTATCTTCCCAGCTTACAGATACGTGTTCTTTCTATCCCATTGGACGAAGGTGTGTGATCGTAAATCCACAGCCTTATCTTCCCAGCTTACAGATACGTGTTCTTTCTATCCCATTGGACGAAGGTGTGTGATCGTAAATCCACAGCCTTATCTTCCCAGCTTACAGATACGTGTTCTTTCTATCCCATTGGACGAAGGTGTGTGATCGTAAATCCACAGCCTTATCTTCCCAGCTTACAGATATGTGTCCTATCCCATTAGACGAAGTTGTGTGATCGTACATCCACAGCCTTACCTTCCCAGCTTACAGATATGTGTCCTATCCCATTAGACGAAGTTGTGTGATCGTACATCCACAGCCTTACCTTCCCAGCTTACAGATATGTGTCCTATCCCATTAGACGAAGTTGTGTGATCGTACATCCACAGCCTTACGTTCCCAGCTTACAGATATGTGTCCTATCCCATTAGACGAAGTTGTGTGATCGTACATCCACAGCCTTACCTTCCCAGCTTACAGATATGTGTCCTATCCCATTAGACGAAGTTGTGTGATCGTACATCCACAGCCTTACCTTCCCAGCTTACAGATATGTGTCCTATCCCATTAGACGAAGTTGTGTGATCGTACATCCACAGCCTTACCTTCCCAGCTTACAGATATGTGTCCTATCCCATTAGACGAAGTTGTGTGATCGTACATCCACAGCCTTACCTTCCCAGCTTACAGATATGTGTCCTATCCCATTAGACGAAGTTGTGTGATCGTACATCCACAGCCTTACCTTCCCAGCTTACAGATATGTGTCCTATCCCATTAGACGAAGTTGTGTGATCGTACATCCACAGCCTTACCTTCCCAGCTTACAGATATGTGTCCTATCCCATTAGACGAAGTTGTGTGATCGTACATCCACAGCCTTACCTTCCCAGCTTACAGATATGTGTCCTATCCCATTAGACGAAGTTGTGTGATCGTAAATCCACAGCCTCATCTTCCCAGCTTACAGATATGTGTCCTATCTATCCCATTGGACAAAGTTGTGTGATCGTAAATCCACAGCCTCATCTTCCCAGCTTACAGATATGTGTTCTTTCTATCCCATTGGACAAAGTTGTGTGATCGTAAACCCACAGCCTTATCTTCCCAGCTTACAGATATGTGTTCTTTCTATCCCATTGGACGAAGGTGTGTGATCGTAAACCCACAGCCTTATCTTCCCAGCTTACAGATATGTGTTCGCGCGCTTTGAGCTCCAGCGTGGTAGACACCCATTCTACTGCTAGTGAGTGTATTAAACTGATGTTTGTGTGTGGATTTGCATTTCCCTGCTACCAGTGTCCCTCACCATCAGGTCAATTCACACCGACTTTAGAGGTACTTGTAATTTACGTCCCTAACTCAAGGACGAGAAGTAAACATTTTAGTCCAACTGACCGGTGCAGGGACTGAACCCGCTCGGAAGCTTAATGGAAAGCGATCTTATCCATTCGGCAGGGTGACCTCCAGCTTACAGATCTGATGGTAATGGCCATGTATGCAGTCATCTCTGTACCTGTCATCAGTAGGTTGTGTCTGCAGTCCTCTTCTTCGTGTGTCTGATCTCAGCGGTGCTGACTCTCTGTGACATGATTAACTCTGTCATGTGATTAACTATGTGACATGATTAACTCTGTTACGTGATTAACTCTGTGTGACATGTTTAATTCTGTCATGTGATTAACTATGTGACATGATTAACTCTGTTACGTGATAAACTCTGTGTGACATTGTTAACTCTGTCATGTGATTAACTATGTGACATGATTAACTCTGTTACGTGATTAACTCTGTGTGTCATTGTTAACTCTGTGCGACAGGGTTAACTATGTGACATGGTTAACTCTGTCATGTGATTAACTATGTGACATGATTAACTCTGTGTGACATTGTTAACTCTGTGCGACATGGTTAACTCTGTGTGACATGGTTAACTCTGTGTGACATGGTTAACTCTGTGTGACATGGTTAACTCTGTGTGACGTGTTAATTATGTGTAACATTGATAACAGTGTGTGACATTGTTAACGCTTTATCATTCATGATAGATAACTTGTGTGCGAAATGTGGAATGTACGACGGACCTGTGTGACCCTTTAAAAATAAAGTTCTTTGACACTTTAATGGAGTTGGTGTTGCATGGTAATATCTGTAGCTCAGTTGTTGAAGCTTTCCACATATATCGCTCTCTGTGGTCCTCTGCTTCTCTTACCAAGCATATTTTCCATTTAAGGCTACAGTTTCTATCCCACCTCTTTTGTTCTGGCGACATACTGACCATATGGGAGTCTCCGTAGTGACCTTGTTACGCCGTCTGCCTCGCTCTCGGAAAGTTGTGGGTTCGATTCCGGACTACGTCTTTCGGTCCAAGAGTGTAATTCTCTCGGAGACTACTGGGGGTCGTCGCTGGAGCTGCGGAGTTCTTGCTTTGTGCGACGCTTCCAGCAGGTGGTCCTGTGGGAAGAGACTCAGTCATGTGGGATAAAACCCGGTGCAATGAAGTCGATCTTCTTGACTTGTAAATCATTTTTTTGGCCATATCACCCATCGAGTGTTGATTTGTATATAATACGCGAGGGCTTCAAGTGAAAACCTTAAAAGTGTGATAGAAATTGCAATAACCATGCCATTGTCTTGTAACCTGTCAATATTGATGTTAAGGGTGTCAAAAGCATTAAGCACGTGACATCAAGGTGCAGTCAAATACTGTGGCGCCATACGGACATTTTACAGATGGCCGCCCCACTTTTGACATGCACCAAAGAGGAGAAGCATTGTTATGCGTTTTTTGATTAGTGAAAAAAAGGGGGGGGGGGGGGAGGACCTATAGAAATTCATCGGCGAATAAAGTTCCAGTATGGTGATGCATGTCTGTCAGTCCAGTATGAGTGGAGTAGGAAGTTTCAAAACGGCGTGACGTCTGTGACAGATTGTTTATGACCTGGTCAAGCACACCGAGTAGCGACTAAGAGATTTTTTTCTACGGGAATCCAAGCACTTTATCGGCGCTGGAAGACTTGCATTGAACGAAAGGATGTCTAATCGAAAAATTATGCTTCAGTACTTTACTTTTTCAGAATATATTCACCAAGAGGGCTGCGTGGTCTCGAGGTATGATGTCGTCTCGAGTGCTGGAGGTCCCGGGTTCAAGCCCCGGTGAGGGCCGAGATTATTTTCACGTGGACGTCTAGTAGTAAAATTTCTCCTGGTCTCTGGGTAATGAGATCGGACGCTCATGTGTATTGTTGCGCACGTAAAATATCCCTTGGTAGTTGGAAATCGAAAGAAGAGTAGCCTAACGGCGCTGCCTTGGCCAAAATTTCGAGTTAAAAATCTACCCGAAGTATTTCAGGATTCTCGCCGGTGCTACGGAGTTCGTGCACTGAGCTGAGTTTCTCCAGACTCAGGTTTGAGTTAGGAGGAGAACGGAGCACTTATGGGTTGCACCCGTGTGTAGTGATGTTGATCCAACGACTAAACTAAACTAAGAATATATTCACCAACAACAACAAGAAAAATCAGTTTAAGGTTTTCATTTGAAGCCCCCTCGTGATGTGGTGCAATTATTCCCCAATACGACTAAAATCACCCCGGGAAGGTTAACCCGGCCCGCAGAAGTCGGACGTGTCGGCCTAACGGCGCAAGAACGCAGTTTTGCTGTAAACAGGCACAACGCAATCACGACCGAAAAAAAAAACTCCGGATGAACTCAGAAGAAGAAGACTAAAATCATGTAAAATGGTCCTTTTCTTTAGTAGTGGTGAAGGGGTTACGAATGCAATGGCAAACTACTGAACGTAAACTTGTTAAGAGATCACCAACAGCCAAACATGCCGGAGTTGACTGAGACGTCCTGTAAAAGGATTTAAGCAAGGTTAAAGTAGCAAAGGGATTGACTTCATTGCACCGGGTGTTATCCCATATGGCTCGGTCTCTTTCCACAGGACGGGCTGAATAAAGCCTCGCACAAATCATGAACTCCATAGCTGCAGTCTCTCCTGTCCATCTCCTTTCTCTCCTTATAACTCCTGTCTCTCGCTCTCACTTATGTCTTTCTCTCTTTCTCTCTCCTGTCTCTCTCTCCCCTTCACCCTCCCTCTCTCTCCTGTCTCTCCCCCTTCCCTCTCTCTAATGTATCCCTCTCTCTCTCTCCTCTCTCTTCTCGCCCCTCCCTCCCCTGTCTCTCCCGCCCCTCCCTCTCTCTTATCTCTCCCCGTCCCTCTCTTTCTCCAGTCTCTCCCCTCCCTCTCTCTACTGTCTCTCCTCTCTCCCTCCCTCTCCCCTCTCCCACTCTCTACTGTCTCTCCTCTTCCTCCTCTCAAGAGAGGGAGAGACATGAGTCTCTTTCCCTCTCTCTCTCTCTCTCTCTCTCTCTCTCTCGCTCTCCTTTCTCTCTCCTGTCTTTCGCAATATCTCTCCTGTCTCTCGCTTTTTCTCTCCTGTCACTCCCATTCCTTTCTATCTCTCCTGTCTCTTTCCTCCACTCCCTCTCTCTCCTGTCATTCCCCTCCCCTCACTCTCTCTCCTGTCTCTCTCCTCCTCTTTCTCTCCTGTCTCTCCCCTTCTCGCTCTCCTGTCTCGCGCGCTCTCTCTCTCTCTCTTCTGTCTCGCTCTCTTCTCTCTCTCCTCTCCCTCTCTCTCTCTTGTCTGTCTCTCCCTTTCCCTCTCCCTCTCTCTCTAGAGTCTCTCCCGTCCCCTCTCCTGTCTCTACCTCTCTCTTTTGTCTCTCCTCTCCCCTCCCTCTCTCTACTGTCTCCCTCTGCCCTCCCAGTCACTCCTGTCTCTCCATTCACCCCTCCCTCTCTCTCCTGTCTCTTCCCTCCCCCTCTCTCCCCTCCTTCTCTCTCCTATCTCTCGCTGTCTCTCCCCTCCCTCTCTCTACTGTCTCCCTCTCCTCTCCCACTCTCACCTGTCTCTCCCTTCTCTCACTCTCTCCTGTCTCTTCCCTCCCTCTCCCACTCTCTCATGCCTCTCCCTTCCCCCTTCTTTCTCTCTTCTCTCCCCTCCCTCTCTCTCTCTCTCTCTCTCTCTCTCTCTCTCTCTCTCTCTCTCTCGCTCTAAGTCCTCAACAATACAACACATGGAGAAAACATAACTAACCCAATCTTAATCGCAGTGAGCATGAAAGATAATGCTGATTTCGATGATGATGATGATAATTGTAATGTGGTGATTGTAAGATATACGCTACAAGAACAATTACCACATATACATTGCCACGTGCATTAGAAACACTGAAAAGCTCTAAACTTATCCTGCGTGAGCCTACATCGGAACATCCATCACTACATGACAAGCTTATACCTCTACCATTAGAATTCATTCCTTAACATAACACGGGACAAAAACCTGGCCACAAAACAGCAGATCTGTAAAAGCTTCACAAGGACCAGGACAGCGTGAGGACACGTTGTCGGGAAGTTCAATTCATGCAAGTCTATGTTGTATTGATCCCAGTTGAACGATGTAGAATCGCACTAATGAACTGATCGATTCATTCATAATCTAAACATGGGTTTTAAAGGGGGGAAGCAATTTGTAAAGATCTGCGTCAATATTATGTCCCGACTTGTTTCATTAAACTGTGTTCGTGATCAGTGCTTCTCAAACTGTGTCACCATGGGACACTGAGCAACGAACATTTTTGTCGCCGCATAGCTATGGTTTAGATTCCAGGCTGTCTCTTCACCGTGAAGGTGTAGTGTTTAACGCTTATAACAATCGTTAAAATCAGATTATGGTACATACTACGGGCATACAATATATGTTAGTTAGTTAGTCAACAGATTATCTTCATTGCACATCAAACTGAGTGCATAAAAGCTCAGATCTTCTCCTCTCTATCTCCTTCAGCGTGTAGCGACTGACGACACCAGTTCTGTGTTGTTGACTATTCTTCTCTGACATCTCGCATGGTGGTCTTGTCTAGCTTGTCCCCGCTTAACTTGTTGATCTTGGAGACTGGTCAAAGCTGTCAAAGCTGCATAATCACATCCATGAATTGAGTCATTTACTCGTTCTGCCTCTCTGAGGGCGTTTGGGATGTCAGCCTGGTTCATTGCACTCCTTGCAGCAGCCAAGCCGGCGGGGCTGTCTGCTGGATGGTTTCCTCGTACACCAGCGTGCCCTAGCACAAAAATGAAACAGATATCAGTCAGCCTTGACCTCCTCAGAGATTCAAACCATTGCTTTCTGGTCCAGATCCGGCCTTTGACAGTCATCTCGCTCTCTTCCGTTGTCACCACCGTTAGAGTTGTAGGAATCTTGGCGTAGGTCAGAAGCCGTTCCGCTTTTATGACTCGAATGTGTAGTTTTTGTTTGAAAATATCCCAGTTCTGCTGCAACTGCTTCTGTATCTAGTCGTCTTTAAACTCCGCTTTGACGCGCTTGATATATCTGATCGCCTGCCGCATATCGGTTTTCTCGTCTACCTGCTTCTCGGTAGTCTTTGATCCTGTTTGTCGTCACCTCGACAAGTGGTCGCTTCACTTGTGGCTTCTGGAAGTCTTAGTTCTTTCAGCTGCTATGGTGGCGCTTCTGTACAGCCAGGAAGGTTACCCCCCCCCCCTCCATCTTCTTGGCGGCCTTAGTGTCGGTAGCGGCTTCTTCGCTTCACTTCTTAAAGATCCGGTGTCTTGTAGTTTTAGGCTTCCAGGGTGCCATTCTTCTCCCCCATCCCTCGTATCTGGTTTCTTGAACAATTGGGTAACTTGTTCCCGATAAGGCTCCGCTGTTGCGAATTACATCAGTCACCAAACTCAAGGTATTTATCCAGCCAACCTTTCGAGAGGATGGCGTAATTCAGCATCTACATCAGCGGCTTATTACAGTAGTCTGTCGAACATTATGTGCTGCAACTCCAGTTATTACATACAGAACTACGCCTATGCCCCAGCAGTAGAAGGACACATCTCACTGTACGCCCAAATCCAATTGTACTGATAAATTTACATGCAGATGCTAGTCTACCTACATCGGCAGAACAGAGAGGCAGTTGAATAACGGGGTGTTAGAACACATACCCAATTTGGTTTGGCAGAATAATAAACATAGACGCTGGGAACCTAGCCAAGCCGACACACCAGAAACCTACTAGGCCATCGACTGGGCAGCACATTTTGGAAACCGGCCACGTGAATGACAGGGACAATGAGTTTTATGCGTTGTTTAACACACTAAATAGTCACATGTTAAAGCTGGTTGAAGCGATCGTCATTCATCTACAGAAACCAACTTTGCGCAAACAAAAAGACGTGACAGTCAGGTTAAAATTACTATGGTAGACGATTAAAATTACTGTGACACGAAAACATGTTATTATGTTACAGCTTTATTTAAATATTGAGCACAACCCAATTACTGGCAACGCTGATCGTACTCTGGTATGAGCCTAAGGCCTATCCACGTCAATGTAGAAAGATAAGAACAAATGAATCCATACGACATACGACATTGAAGAAGGCTGGCTGCTAAAGACGATAAAACAAAGAAAATTGATATATTTTGGTTACTTGAAACGTCATGAAAGTTTGGAGAGAACAATATGGAGGGGTATAAGCCTGGGAAGAGAGGAAGAGGAAGGCCAAAGAGACGATGGGTTCAGGCTGTGATGGATGATCTCCAGATGGGTGTATCGAACGCGGGACATCTTGCTTGTGATCGAGAAGTTTTCCGGAAGGTTGTTATGAAAGCGAGGTTCTGCAAAGGACGTGCTACTGAATGAATGAATGAATGATAAAACAAGAGAAGGGAAACAGGGTTCATCATCCTCTGCAGCAGTGTGTTTGTTG
Source organism: Cepaea hortensis (assembly GCA_963921405.1). Taxonomy (NCBI): domain Eukaryota; kingdom Metazoa; phylum Mollusca; class Gastropoda; order Stylommatophora; family Helicidae; genus Cepaea; species Cepaea hortensis. Next base: position 9,257,850 of record OY992889.1, on the reverse strand, counting down.
TGTGTTTGTTGTGTGTTTGTTGTGTGTTTGTTGTGTGTGTACTGACGAAGGCTCTAGCTGCAGTGTTCATGTTGTCACGTGTGATCGTCGTATTCTAGTATAGCTAACCAATTCGACTTCCCGCCTTTGTTGATTCATCATCATCAAGTGCCATGACAGCTGGCGTAGGCGTTCATGGTTCTCCACAGATCTCGGTCTTTGGTGTTCTGGATCAACTGTGTTGATGATATTCCTCCATGCCACCGACTCAATCCATCCAGCATCTTTTCTCTTGTTCTGCCTCTGCCTCTCTTCCCCTTGATCTTTCCAGTTGTCACGATGTTCTACAATGTCTCTCTTCTCATCACATGACCAAAGAAAGCTGTTTGTCTCTTTCTTATTTTTGTATATAGTGTTCTAGTGTCATTAGCCTCTTTCATGCAATCGTTGTTACTTACTCTGGCAGTCCAAGGAATTCGCAACATTTGTCTCAAAAACCACATTTGGTGATTCACTTATTACATTTCAGTAAATAAAAAGTATCTATCCTTGAATGTCAGTAAGAGAGTACTGAAATTTTACACAGAACCTGTTTTGTTGTATGGCAGTGAATCAGTTCAGTTATCAGTTATCAGTTGGGGTATCTTCGTTGCACTCCGGACATGTCCATAGGTGCTCAGATCCTCCCCCCAGCATATTCATCAGCGTCCGGTGGCTAATAGTGCCAGTTCTGTGTTGGTTGACGAGGCGCTTTGTTTTCCCGATGTACCTCTCGCGTCTGGCTGTGCCGATTCTTACTCCCAGGTCTTTCATCCTGGACAGCGATGTGGAATCACTGACGTCAAAGTCCTCTGTTCTCGCCATATCTTTAAGGGCGTTAATAACATCGGCACGATCCATGGGCTGGCCATCTACAGGGGGTGCAGAGCCAGCCAGTTTGTCAGCTCGTTCATTTCCCTCGACTCCCGCATGTCCCGGGACGAAGATGAAGGTGACTTTACGGACAACAGACTTCCGCAGCGATTCAGTCCACTGTCTACGTACAGATCCAGCTTCGACCTTCTGAATCATGCTCATTGAATCACTTAGTACACACACGTTGGTATAATGCTGTGATTCCAGCCATATGAAAGCCTGTGTAACTGCCATCACCTCCATCGTCATGCTGCTCGTGGTCATAGAGTGGGCACCACTGGATTCTTGAACGGTTCGGCCCTCTGAAAGGGCTGTACATGCCCACGCACTTCTCTGCTGCTTTACAACAGATCCATCTGTATAGATGAGCACTTCGGGGCTATCTGAGTGTTCATAGATGAGCGCGTTAACCTCTGCATTGACAGCGGCAGGGTTCTGCTCTCTGCACCGTCTGTCGAGTGTGATAATGCAGGAGAAAGTGCACTTAAAAGCTGGAGGCACCGGCACCCATTCCTTGCCGGGGTTGATACTGGTAAGACTGCAGACCTGTCTGACGACATCTTCCGCCCGACCCATCCATGATTTGCCCCTCTTTAGCCTGTCACCCTTTTCTCTGAATATAGCGTCATGCAGAGGGTGCTGCTCATCTGCGCTTATTTTTAAGTATGCACGAGCTCTCCAGATCTTGATCCTGTGTTCCATTGTCGGGAAGTCAAGGAGGTATCTCATTGCTACACAGCTGGTGTCTCTCGTGCAGCCCAAAATGATGCGCATGGCTTCGTTTTGTACCTTTTCAAGTCTTCCAATCTGTGTAAGGCTGACAGTGAGGATGGCCAGGGCATACTCGATGCGTGAAAGCACAAGTCCTTGGAACAGAAGTAATAGCAGTCTTTGCTCGATATTGGCAGTCGCCATGACTTTCATTGCTGACAAACCTTTTCGAGCCTTCGTTATGACATAATCGACATGATCTCTGAAGGACAGGCTACGATCAAGCCTCACACCAAGATATGTCATTGACTGGGTTCTACTCAAACTGCTCTCATCCATTCTTACTGCCGGCAGGTCTGTTTTCACAATATGGTTGTTTAGTGAGAACCATGTAACCGTTGCCTTTGAAGGGTTGACAAGGGCATCGGCATCAGCACACCATGAGGAAATTCGATCTAGTTCGCCCTGCATATCATTGGCAACCGCCTGTCTATCTCGACCCTGTCGATACACGAGGATGTCGTCAACGAATGACAGAGTCCTACCCCTCCCCTCCAACTGTTGTTCAGTGATCGGCACCGTATACACGTTGAATAGTACTGGTGACAGTGGTGAACCCTGCGGCAATC